>PVJH01043102.1:0-13826 GCA_004026705.1 Nesogale talazaci | reverse complement strand
GTCCTGACAATGTAATCACTGTATGCAATACCCTGGCTATCATATCCAAAATAAATAACTAACTAGCTATGCTGCCGAGAAGCCCAGCTTAACGCGGCCACGGGGTCTGATGGTTTATTTACTCTGTGTTTATTAACCTGGTGCCGATTATTAAATTCATTGAGCAGCTGCACCTGCCTTCCAATGGCGATTCGGAATCTCTGGATGAATAAAATCCACGCTGGTCGAAGGGATGGGAGGGACGAGCTTGTTTGGCCTCAGCTTTCCTCTGGCCACGTTCTACAAAGGCTGTCTTTGGGACCTGGGGGACGCCTTGCATAGATGTCCCTTTGAATAGCACATAACCATGGGGAGAGGAAGCGGAGCGTGCTTTCACGCGGAGCTCACTGTCTAGGGCAACTGCAGATGTGTGCATCACAGAGGGCCGAAAGGAAGATGATGTCCAACCTGCTTGGTGCACCTGAAATGCCACATCCACGCCATCATCCTTGTGTGGTGGGAAATGCCAACTGCTGCCTAAATTGGGCACAGCAGCCGGGGCATCTGCAAAAAGAGCAGGACTTGACATTGGGTTGATGGGACACCGAGTGAGCTGACGTATTGCTTCCACAGGACCAACACAAAGCGGTCGCAGGGGAGCAGAGCTGTTCTACTGCTTGCTGCGGTGGTTCGTCTAAGGAGAGAAGATGAGGAGCGGGTACACCTGCCCTCTAAGAACACCAGCTTGAGATCAAGCTTACGCTGGCAGAGGGAGCACACCTGTCAGTCTTCTGTGTTGTATGGAAGTCTTTCCCATTGCTTGCTAAGTCTCTGCAGGGATGGAGTCTAGCCTGCTAATCTAGAGATAGCCAATGAGTAGCCGAGGAGGCCTCTGTGTGGGCATGACTTTCTCCTGAGAATTCTGGGAAGTCTCGTGGTATTTCCCAATTGGAGAAGAGAGACTTGACTTTCAGTCTCTGGGAGTCAGTCTCTGAGACGACGAACTACTGACAAGACAAGATGGCAGTGTCTGAGAAACCGGAAGAGCTTAGGGAGAAGCCACATGGCCTTACCCTGATGGGACCAGAACTCTGAAGCCGGAAAATCCACAGAGAGACCCCTGCCAACACTGAGATGTTTCTATCACCAATGGATACTGCTGATAGACCCTGAGTCCTGGAAACGAGGAGCCATGAGGGGACCCCTGCCAGCGCTGGGACTCTGCACCCACTGGCCTGTGACTTCACGAGTCGGAAGGAGACTTTATAGACTGGTATCAGACATATGGGCTAAAATCAGACTTGTGACTTTGAACTGGACTGGGTTGGGATGCTTTCTCAATGTTCCATTTGTCTTGTATGTAAACCTTCCCCTTATATCCATATGCGTGTCTATGAATTTGTTTCTCTAGTCTACCCGGACCAACACAGTCTCCCTCCCCCAAAGGGATGATCTTTTGTGAACTCCAAGAGGCTGGGTGCCAGCTGTCCTCAGGTGAAGCCCAGCACATGGAGACCCACTGTGTGTGAGCAAGCACTGCTCCAGGGCTGACCTGCTAGAAGTGGCTGGCCAGGCTTTCCTTCCAACCTGAACCCACAGCCCCTCGACTAGCAGCCCAGCAAGTGCCTCTCCTGGCTATGAAAACGATACATCACCATGTTCCTTCCTTTGCAGGGGGGCTGAAGAGTCCCAGAGGGAAGCAGAGTGGAGGGCCAACTTAGTAACAAGATACTAAGGGCAGGACAGATAAAAAACGTAAATTACCGTCCCTGCCTTCTTTGGCCTACCACTGAAACAAAAGCAATGATGCAAGCCTGAAAGGCGTGTGCTTTATGGAGACATGAAGGCAAGCACTAGCTCCCTGAAACATTCAGAGACTGGATGGGATTTAAATCATGTCTTAACAAACCATCATGTTCCAGGCCAATGGCTCTCAACCTTCCTAATGCAAAGACCCTTTAAGACAATTCCTCATGCTGTCATGACCCCCCCACCCCCAACAACAAAATTATTTTTCATTTCATTACACTTACTTCATAAGTGTAATTTTGTTACTGTTATGAATCAGGCAACTTCTGTGAAAGGGTCGTTTGACACACAAAAGGGTCACAACCCACAGGTTGAGAACCGCTGTTCCAGGCAAACAGGACTGTGCAGACAGTCCCAGAAATGCAGAATCAAGTCAAAGGCATCCATCAACCCCGACGACAAAGAACTAGAAACTGTCATTAATTAAGCACTACTCATTTCTGAAAAGCAACAAAGTGATAGGATATACACAGACATGAATCTAATAAAATATGTGTAAGACCTTTAAGAAACTCAAAACTAAACATTATAAAATTACATAAATTAACATTTAGTACATGAAGGGCAGATCCTGTTCACTGGGTCTATTTAGGATTCAATATTACAAGGATGAAACTCTCTTAAACAATTCTGATATAAACTATGTCACCTGACAAGCCGAGTCTAAAATTCACATAGGAGGGGATACCAAAAAGAGAGAGAGAAATAAAAAAAGGCTAAAATGGACAGGGCCTTTGAGCAACTGGCTCTGAGTTAGTGCACCCAGTGGCGCACCCATTGGGAAGATTTTCTTTTGTCACAGCGAATTTTTTTTCATATAAGCGGTTTTGATGGAAATTCCTTTTCTGTGATGGCCAATGTAAGAAACATGCCACTGTGAAATTGTGTTTCCTGGCCAGGAAAAATGCCACAGACACTGTTGTGATGTTGAACACAGCTTACAAGGACAGTATTATGGGGAAAACTCAACTGCACAAGTGGTTATCTCATTTCAAAACAGATGAAATGACAACTGATGACAAACCTTGTTCTGGACGTCCGTCCATCCCTCAACTTCCCGAATGGACCAAACTGTTGACAAAATCCAGGCACGTGTGATTAAAGACAGACAATGGACGACTGAAAAGATGGGAATAGTTATCTGGACTATCTTGGAGCTGGGTTCAGAGAATTTAACAGAGGACTTGGGAATGAGAAGGGTCGCAGCAAAATGTGTGCCTCAGGTTCTGACTGACAAGGGAAAAGAATGTGAGGAGGAAAGCATTTGGAGTTCATTCCACCAGGTCACACACTTAATACAGCTTTCTATTTAGTGGGGCTGAAAAGATTGCTTAACCATGTGTGTCAAAAAAGGCCTGATTTGTGGCACACAGGGCACTGGTTTTGCCACCACCACCATGCACCTGTTCACAGAGCCATCTCAGTGCGCCTGTTGTGGACAAAGATACAGCCTACCTCTCTTGCCCCACACACCTGACTCACCTGGCCTCACTCTGTGCTAATTCTTTTTGTTTCCACAAATGAAGAGAGATAGGAAAGGACAGCAATTTGATGACAAGAAGAGGTGAAGGGAAAAAAAAACGAGGGAGGTGCTGTCAGCCATCCAAACAGATGCGTCTAAGAAATGTTTCCAAGAAAGGAATCATAGATTTGACAAATGTATTAAATTTAATGAAGAGTACTTTGAAGGTAATAAGGTTGTTTTGTAAAAAAAAACAAAAAAACAAAAAAAAACTTAAATGTATAGCTTAAATTTTTTTCTTTTGATACTGTGGCAGTCATGTGCTTATGTTCATTTTATGATTGAAATGTAGGGGTGGAGTCTAGCCTGTTAATCTGGATATAGCCAATGAGGCCTCTATGTGGGCATGGCTTTCTCCTGAGACTTCTGGGAAATCTCGCGATATTTCCCTTGTGAAGATGAGAAGCTATCTTCCCCAGGTTGTTGGGAGTTAGTCTCAGAGACAATGAATCACGAACAAGACAAGATGGGAGCTTCTGAGAAGCTGGAGGAGCTGGTGGAGAGACCACACAGCTTTGCCCTGATGGAGCCAGAGCTATGAAGCTGGGGCAGCCACATGGAGACCTCTGCCAGCGATGAGTTGTTTCTGCTGTTGATGGACCCTGAGCCCTGGAAGCAAGGAGCCATGTGGAGACCCCTGCCAGCGCTGGGATTCTGCACCCACTGACCTGTGACTTCGTGAGTCGGAAGGAGACTTTATAGACTGATTTCGGGCATATGGGTTAATATCAGACTTACGACTTTGAACTGGACTGGGCTCAATGTCCTGTTCCTCTTGTATATAAACCTTTTCCTTATATCTATATACGTGTCCATGAAATTTGTTCCTCTATCCTACCAGGACTGACACAGACAACCCGATTAAAAAAAAATAATGGGTCAAGAAGACCCCAGAAGCTTTTGAACAGTGAGGTAAGGGCACACTGCTACCACTTATCAAAATGTACTATAAAGCTATATTCATTAGATCAGCATGGTTTGGGTACGAGACTCACTCGAGAGAAAAAAACTGTCACCACCGTGTGGATTCCAACTCATCACAGAGTGGAGGGCCGCATAACACTGCGCCTGTGAGTGTCCGACCTCTCGACGGGAACTGACAGCCTCCCCTATCTCCCACCGAGGGCGCAGGGGTTTTGAACTGCTAACCCTGCAGTGAGCAACCCAACAGGTAACCCCTGGGCTACCATGGCTGCCACAGGCCAGTACAAGTGCACAAAAGAAGAGCCAAAAAAAAAAAAAAACCACGCCTATGAGAAAGCTTCCTATGTGATGAAGATGGCATTATAAATCAGTAGGAAAAGGATTCAATAGATGATGTGAACCAACCAGCTCTTTATACAGAAGGCAAAATTATATGCCTTGGTACATGCCATCTATCAAAA
Source organism: Nesogale talazaci (assembly GCA_004026705.1). NCBI lineage: Eukaryota > Metazoa > Chordata > Mammalia > Afrosoricida > Tenrecidae > Nesogale > Nesogale talazaci. Next base: position 9,131 of record PVJH01043102.1, on the reverse strand, counting down.
TAGATTTACTCAGATTAAAAATGAAAATACAAGAGTCTCTTTATGACAGCAGAATAAGACTTCTTACATAAAATCCCTGCCATCCAGGAAAAGCAAAGAAAGTATACTGTATAAACATTTAACACTTCTATATGCAAAAAGAAAAAAAAATCACAAAGTAAAGATAGAAACCACCAACTGTAAGGAAATATTTAGAATCCATTTAACAAAGGATTAGTAATTGGAATATATAAAGAACTCCTACAATTAGAAAAAGGAAATGAATCTCAATGGAAGTACGAAGACTCCAATGGGCAATTCACAAGGAATACAGATAATTGGCCAATACTTAAAAAAAAAAAAATTAATATTTTTCCAACACAGTGTCAAAAAAAATAAGTCCACTTAACATGTTAGAGAGTATGTGGTACAACAGAAGTTGAGATGGGAACATACTTTATGTAAATACTTTGGAAAGCGGTTTAGTAATATTCAACAGTTAATAAATACACACTCTACAACCCAACAATTCCATTTTTGGAAAAAGGGGTGGGGAAAACCTATCTGTATATCAATACCTTAGTTTAGTCACACATCTGAAAAGTAGTATACCGGAGCTTAAATAAATAAATCACTTAAATCACACATCTGTCAGCCAGCTGTGTGTGTGTGTGGGGGGGGGGGGTTCAGTGTAGTAGAAATGCTGGAAACAATGTCAAACTATTTAGGTCAGGGACAGGTGTCAGTGGGGCTTACAGACTAGCATAAACTACAACGAAGGTGGAGGGCCTGGCCATCTACTTCTGAAAACAAAAAACTGTCCCCCCAAAACCGAGGGACCATCAGTGGAGGCCGTATCCAATACAGAGCCAGAGTCTCTAAGGCTGGAAGGTATTTAACATACCACGGAGGGTCCGCATTCACTGCAGGGATGGAGGCAATCTTCCCACCCATTCATTTGCTGACTCTTGAGCATGACTCAGAAAACATCCCTTAGTCACGGGAAGCAGGAATGCCAGAAGTATGAATCTAAGCAAACACGAAGTCACAGAAATGGAAACGGAATGCATCAAGATGGATATCCCAGGCACCAGGGGGCTGAAACGAACTGGTCATCTTGACTTGGTCGGTGCTCCTGGGAGCAGCACGGTGTGCTGGGAGCACCTGCTCCACAAGAAGTGCTGGAGAGCAAAGATTGCACTTTGAGGACGAAGGCTGCATCTGCCCCTCTCTGTGGCATTTTCAATCACCTCTGATGTGTGTGCCGGCTCGACAACGGAAAAGGAAGATGGCAGGAAAACGAATGCCTCTGACGGGTGGTGCTGGGGAAGAATGTGACGGTACTTCCGGGAGAGCACTCCTGGGAAGCCAGGAGGGGCAGACCGCAGCTCGTGTCTTTGGGGCCTGATAGCAGAGCCATCCCTGGAAAACGACACCTCGCGTTGGAAAAAGGAGGTGACGGTAAAAGAGAACAACCTTGGCTGAGAGGGAGGGAGGGACACAGCGGCTGCAGATACAGGCTCCCACATCACAACACTGTGAGCATGAGAGGGACCAGGCAGTGCTTCCTCCTAGGGTACACAGGGTCCTGTGAGCCAGAATTGACTGGAGGACACGTAGCAGCATCATACTATACAGCATCCGAAAGGACTGCATTCCCAGGCCCTTGTCTGGGGGTAAGTGTTCCTGCTTCCCACCTTCCTCCCGGCACCACTCCGGCCTCCCTATCCTCATTAGAACTGGCCGTCACCCAGAGCACCTCGGCTGCCCCATGCAGGCCTGAAGGAGAGACACAGGAATCTGCGCCCTTCACGTCTCCCCCCCAGTGGCCAGCCTCCCTCACAGGTGACAGAAGCCAGCCCGCCTGCAGGAGGGCCCTGAAGAACACCTGAGAGAGCATGTGGTGGGCCTCGCTCAGACACACTCGCCCACCCATGTAGGGACTGAGAGTGGATTTCAGGACCCTGCGGTTTTCCCCGCATTCCCGAAGGAAAATATGTCAAAGAACCTAAGGACAGTATCCAGTGCTGGCTGGCCCTTAAGTAAATAAGGGGCCCTGGTAGAGGAGCAGATAGGCTCTGGGCTGCTCAGGAAGAGGACAACGGCTCAAATCCACCCGCCGCTCTTCGGGAGAAAGATGTGACCGTCCACAGCACAGAGGCACAGACTTGGAAATGCAACGGACAAAAATCTGAACTCCAGAAATGGGCCTAAGGAGCACAGAATCGAATTCTCAAGCCCTATTGTGAATATGCGGTGTTCGTTGGAAAGCAAGCCACATGACCACACCCAAACCATGACTCACACAGCCGTGTAAGCACTACACAGACGACAGGCACACTACCATTCTAAGTGTTGAATCTCAAAGCGCAACTTTGCACATCCAAGGGAGCTTCTAATGTAAAAGTTGGGGGGAAGTGCCATGGCTTTTCATTCTACTTGTCCGGGAAATGTCAAAGCCCTCTCACCTGCGTGATGAGTGCTTATGACCAAGAAGCAGGCTGAAAGAGGACTCATTTTCTGCTGGGAGAGGCTAAGAGGCAGGGTAACTGGTGACGTGGCTTTGAATAAGTGTGTGCAAATAACCCATTCTTGGTCCAGTCCCGAAGGCGGACCCTGTGGCCCATCTTCCCGGTGATGTGCTCCATAGCTAACCGAGAGGGCGGCACTTCACACCCTCCAGGTGACAGAGACTCCAGCCCTGGGACCCCTCTGGGGCAGCACTCGGGTCACCAGGGTTTGGCTTGGGTGGGTTTCGGTGACAGGTGGCCATTCATTCTGAGCACATCATCAGGTGTCAGGGCATGATGGAAAGTGAGGGCACCGCTCATCCTGCTGCTACCAAAGCGTCTTTGAACAGTTCATTAGAAAGGCTTTTATCGGAACGCCTCCAGAAAGTCTGAATGAGTTGGAAGCGCTAAGCTCATCTGGCCTGGCTTCCCTTCCCCAACAACTGCTCTCAAAGGCAGCCATGTCAACTGGGAGAAACCTGAAGGAGGGGCTGCCACCAACCAGGGAAGAGGAAAACACTCCCAAGTTTGGGCCATCACTCCAGCAGAGCCTGTGAGCGTCCAGATCCCCACTGAGAGGGAAGTGGAGCTCGGGGCTGGGGACAGGGCAGGGCAGCCATCACAGGGTCCAGCAAAAGTTCTGTGTCACCCACTCATAGCGACCCCAGGTATGCAGAGTCCAGGGGCTTTGTGTGACTGTCATCTCTATGAAGGCAGACTGCCAGGTCCTTCTTCAATGGTGCCACGGGGCAAGTTTGAACTGCCAACCTTTAGTTGCATAGCCAACGGCTGATCACCTGTCCCATTCAGGGACCCGCTAAGAGCCACAGAGCCGGGGCAGTTCGGATTTGAAGAAGTCAAATCTGTGTTTTTCTCTTTTATTACCTTACTGAGACTCGGCCACATGGACCACTCTTTACGATGTCCCCTGAAGCTTCATTTTAAATTCACTAAGTGCCTGAACAGATTGAATGAAGTGAGACACTAGACTGATGAGCACGCTAGCTTGACGAAGTGACTTCCAATATTATTCACACACAAAAACTATTTGCCATCTTCAATTTCAAGGGGTAAAACAAAGACTTCACATAACTATTTTTCCTTGTGCTTTTCACTCCTTCAGATTTTCCTAGAGCATCTACTTTATAAAGCTCCCGGGGTTCTCTCTCCTGCAGAGGAAGTCCTTTCTCAAACAGGGAGTCATTGGCCATGTCCCGCTGAAGCCAGCACCTGGCATTACGTCTACATCTGGACCCTCACCTCTACGCCATCTGCTGCCGTGTCAAAGGCAGACAGTGCACAACCGCTAAGTCCCCCGCCTCTCCTGCCTCCCCTGAGAGGGTGGGGCGGAGGGGAGGCCTTCCCCAGAGGCATCTGCTTACCAGCATGTCGGTGGCGCTGAGGTAGTGCTTGCCGGCCATGCACTGCTCTAGCTTCTGCGGCACCTGCTTGATGGTCTCGATCTCGTCCAGCAGGTTCAGCACGTGCTTGTGCTCGATCCCCTCGATCCAGAGTTTCCGGAGCTCGTCCCTTTTGCAGTGCAGCAGCATCTTGCAGGAGAGCAGGTTCTCCTTTACCTACGGGGGTGGTGGGGGAGGGGGGAACAAGGGCAATCTGGGGTCAGTCGTGGGGCTGGCATCTGCGTCCTATCCGGTGTGGCTGTGCGTCTCTGGAAGGCATGCTCCCGCCCACCCCCCCTCGGTGGGTCCTCCTGCGACTCTCCAATCCTGCCTCTGGGGCGGACGCCCTCGGGCGGCGCGTCTCCCCCACACTGCGCCTGCACTTTCTCTGCCGTGAAATGAGAAAGCTATTCCGGGCCCGCTTCTGAGGGTACGAAAAATCACCTGGGATACGAACACGCTGGAATTATGAAACAGATGAATAAATAAATAAAACCTCCCAGCCACTGTGTCCATTCGGACTCACAGCGACCCTATGGGACAGGGCAGAACTGACCCTCTGCGTTCTTCAAAAAGAGAACCCTTTACAGGAGTAGAAAGCCTCATGTCTCCCGTGGAATGGAGTGGCTGGTGGTCTCGAACTGCTGATAATGCTGAAAACAGGAGCTTGAAATAAAGGCTTGCGATCTCTCCGCGGGAAAGGACCACCCCTGGAGAGTGGCTGTCCATCCCAAAGTGACAGGAAATAGGACATGTGTACCTAGGACTAAGTGAATTTTGGCCAAGTAATCTGAATTTAGATGCTAAGAGGGCAACGGTGGATGGACATGGGGCGGGGAGAGTGCACACTTAGGACAAGATAAAAGGGAGGAGAGGCATGCAGTTAGAGTAATTACTGATGTTCTACCGTAATAAATAATATTAATAAATAATAAAAAAATAAAAATTATTTGTCCATTTTTTACCATAGGGGAAATAAAAGGCACAGTGACCTGTCAACAATTGACAAGACTGCTTCCACACACACCTGAGGGTGGTGGCGTATACTTGAAGTTAGCCCCGGCTAACTTATGCAGGGGGCTGCTAACCCGGATGTCAGCAGTTCAAAACGACCCGTTCCATACCTCTTTACAGTGTGGTCCCTGGGTTTTGTTTGAGGTAAGAGTTACTTGACTACATCTTAGTGCAGCATCTGATGAGGGTGACCTCTGAAGTTCACAAGGGAAACTTCTGGCCCAGCACCACTAAGTTGAGAGCCTGTAACACCGCTGAGATCCCAATCAGCTGGAGCGTGCGTCCCCCTGTTGCATATCGGAATGGCTGTATTCCATTTTAAATCTTACTTAAAATCTATCTGTAAAGAATTTGACTTCTGTTCTTCTAAGACACATTATCAGCTTAGCTCTGAAATTCTCAGCTTTGTCTGCCGCAAGCAATGGTTACTATAGGAATGGTTAAAAATAAACCTTATGTCACACGACACATGACTAGGCTCTGGATCAAGAGAGACGGGGATACACTTACAGAGTCTCAGTACATGGCGGCAAAGGCCTTTCTGGTTGAAATCAGACTATTGCAGCAATCTCACACTACGGCAGACAACAAGTCTTAGTGCTTAGTGCTCAGTGCTTACTCTGGCTTATTCCGTGGCAGGAGACAGGGAAGAGACGGAAAAGGCTGTGAACAACACTGGCATCAGCTGGTGTGGAAGATGATCCTCACCAAAACGACCGCCTTGCACTGAGGGAAGCACAGCGGCTGACAAAGGAGGGGCCGTGAGAGTGCTGAATGCCACACTGCATGGAGGTGGGGACTCTGGGGTTGGAAAGCCACACTTTTGAAGAAAGGTAAATTTAAAACTCAAGGAGAAAGCCGAAATACCACTCAGCAATGAAAAGGGAAGATGTGGACTACCGCAAACTGTTCAGAGGAAGAAGTCAGACTCAAAAGAGTGCACATCCCGGGGTTTCCTGCATGCGGGAAGTTCTAGAGCAGGCCGAGCCTAACCTTACTGACACGTTTCAATGCAATGGCTGTTTGTGGCGAGTGAGGTGGACTGCGGGCAGGAGGAGGAAGAGGAGGAGGAGGAGGAGGAAGAAGCAAACAGGTTAGTAAGGGTCCCTTTGAGGGTACAGACATTTACCAAAGTGCACACACTCCAGCACCAGGCAAGAGAGAGGCCCCCATGTCTCTTGAAGGGTGGGACTATGGATTTCTGCCAAATATCCCACTGAAAAATAAAGATATGAAAGATCTCTGCTTAATCTAAAAACCAGCAGCAGTAGCTCAGCCAAGGGCAGGAAGGGAGGGTCAGGGTCTGGGGGCAGAGTGTAGGGCCTGAGTATGCAGAGCAGAAAGAAGCCAGGCTCCTGCCCAGCAGAGGATTGAGCAGCGCGGGCAGCCATCGTCCTTACTCATCTGAGGTACACTGGGGAGTGGCCCTCAAGACACACAGCCAAGAGCCACCTAGAAGAGGAGGGGAGGGCACCGCTGACAATGCTCTGACAGTCCACCCCTTGGCCAAATACCAAAATGCCCCTTTCAGCCTGTTTTCTCCAATAAGCAACAAGACAAGTAGGACACAGGGGCTGTTTAAAGGCCTGCCAAAGGGAAGGGGCAGAGAGAGGGGAAGAGAAAGGTGGAAGAAGGAGGGAGGAAAGAAAGACAAAGTAAAAAGAGAGGAAACCAGAACTATAAAACTTGGAGATAAAAGGGCATGTCTGTCACTACAAAAACATGATATTCAAGAACTTTGGTATGTGCAAACATTTCCCTATATTTGTAAGTTACACACACATTCTATTTCATATACAACCACTGCAAGGAAATCACAATCAACTTTAAACTAGGTGAGATATCCAAGGCGAAATTTTCATAAGTCATAAAAGAATCAAACTAACTCAAGTTATGGCTAATGTAACATATGTGCATGTGAAGCTGAGGACATGCATGTGCACAGAGGATCTCACAGACACCCAGAATGTGTGCTATGTGGCCGTCCAATGTTCTTGGCGTCATTAGAGGCCTGGGGTGTTGAAAGAGCCCTATTCTTAGGTTTAGATTCCTTCTCCTAACTGACCCATCCCACCACCTCCCCCACCCCACCCCCACCTTCCTCTTCACTGCCTACCTAAGAAGTCAGGGGATGGGATGGAGAAAGGAGGAAACACACCCAGAATACCAGCAGACCCTCTTCAGAGGACCTAACACCCACCCCCCTGGCCCCCAGAAGAGCAGGCATGAGTGCCTCTGAAGAAGCACGAACCTCTCCCCGCCCCCCCGCCCCCGCCCGCCTCGCAGAAGGGCGGTGCCAGAGCCCCGCGGCCCCACACCTGCTTGATCTTGTTGCGGGAGTTGGTGATGCGCTCTGTGATGCTCTGGTACGTGCGGATGGCCGTCGTCAGCTCGGTGTAGTGCTGCACAATCAACTCGTCCAGGTCGCGGTCGCATCTCTCGTAGGCTTCCTCAAGGCGGCCCTTCTCGTTCTCCCTGTCCTCCACATCGTCACTGGTGGACAGAGTCCTGGCGAGACAGAGGAAGACTTAGCAAGCAGAGCACAGGACAGACGAGTTGGTCGGGATGCGAGGACATCCGTCTCACTCACCAGGAAATGCGGCCACCAACTGAAGAAAGAGGCGCACCTACCTTCTCAGAGGACCCCAGGGGCCCAGCTGAAGGCATCTGTGGGTCATCTGTCCCAGGAACCCTCCCTCGATTTTATCTCTTGCCACCTTTCATCAGAGGGCAGGCGGTCTATGGAAAGCCCAACCTGCAGCTGCCACCTGCCAGGTCCAGCCAAAGAGACCAGAGGGACTTCTAGGACCAGTTTTCTTGCAAGAGATGCAGCAAGAGGCCCCAAACCAACACCAAACTTGCTGCCGCCAAGTTGGTTCGGTCCTTGACAAGCCTACAGGACAAGATAGACCTGTCCCACAGGGTCCCCAAGGATGTCATCTGGCAGAGCAGACTGGGGTCTTTTGTACCCACAGCAATTGCGCTGACCTTTGGGTTAGCAGTCAAGTGCTTAACCACTGCACCACCAGGGCTGCTGAAACAGGACAGGACACAGGGCCTTGTTAGTCAGGCAAACGCCTCCATCAGCCAACAGGCACTGTCCAGCTGTGTGTCACCAGGCCACCATCACAGCAGCCCAGCAGTGGCACCCCTGGGTCTGTCTCCCTGTGGGGGGAGATGGGACACACGTGCCATTTCAGCCACTCCACACTGGCCTTCTGCCCCCACGTAGGGTAAACCCAATGAAGGGAGTCGACCCTGGGGAATCAACCCGCGAAGCACCCGCTGCCATGACCTGAATTTGGATGGAGGCCATAGGGGTCCAGATAGGAGGTCACACTCAACTCATGGGAGAATCTTTGACAACAGCAGTCATCTACACAACCGTCGGAGCCAGCGCCTGCATGTGCTATTCTCCCAACAGCGCCCACAAGCATGATAGGGATCAGCAATAAGCAGGACCCACGACAGACGCTTATTAAAAACCTTTCTCCCTGGTCCTTTGCTGCACGGACCGGCCACATGGCAGCATCTCCTCTGGGGGCTTCCTTGGTTCCCTGTTGTTTGGGGGGCTTTCGGGGGAGTTGTTTCTTATTTTGTTTTGCTAATTCAGTTTTATTCTCAGAAACAAAGGGGCCTTTCCTTCTTATCTGTTTTCATTAAATTCTGACAGATGTGACCGTGGGTACACCCGCCTGGTTTAGTTCCTTCCTCTTTCTTCGCTTTGGGAGGGCGATCTTGTGGGTGCTGGGTGGATGCTGCCAACAACCATGAGGTCTCATTAGAACTGCTCTGAAAGATGCTCTGTCGGTGAATCAACAGCAAGGCCACTCACGCAAGCACGCACGCACACCTAGACGTTCCAGAGGAGAGTCCGTCACCACCATCCTTGCTGAGGCTCTTCGATGGGGGACGTGTAAGGCCGCTTCTCAGATAGTCTCCCAACCATCGGGACACCTGGGGCGGGGATGGGGAGTGGGGGGATATAGAAGGGCGGTGCTGGGGACGTCAGGAGACCAAGGGAGCATGAAATCAGGGGACAGGAAGAGGACAGAAAGGTGAGGGTGGAAGCAGGTGGCAGAAAGCCGAATGACGGCAAGACCCCAGGTGATCAGCTATAGCTGTCCTGCCCCTCCCACCACCACCCCCCACCCCACTTCCTCTCCACCACTGTGTGGGCAAAGACACGTGCCAAACACCTCACCCTGATGACGGTAACAAAGAGAAG
>PVJH01043101.1:0-13829 GCA_004026705.1 Nesogale talazaci | reverse complement strand
TAGGCATCCTACGCTCTTCTCTCCATTGACTTTAGTCCACTTGTTGCTCCCTGTTTCTAGGTTGGTGCCGCCCCCCCCCTCCCTTCCTTTCTCCCACCTCTCCTTCTTCCATATCTCCCTGGAACTATTAGTCCCGTTCTCTTCATCTCTTCATCTTCATCTCTTCTTCATCTCTTATCCCGCCTTTCTTATATAGATAGACATGCAGATACATTAATAAGTGCAAAAAAAGACAGGCAAAGCTAAATGAAACAACAAAGGAATTCAAGACCAACAAAACAACAACAACAACAAAAAGAAAGCCACTGACAAAAATGGAAAGCCTGTCAATAGTTCCCGGCCTTTATGAGTGTTTTCCAGTCGTGTCTGACGGGGTGCTACCCTCTGTCTCCAAAGACTATCTTTGGTTTCCCCAGGGAGTCCATCACTCTGCTCTCCTTGCAGCTCTGTCATGTGCTCTTAGGGCTTTACCCAGTGGGGTGGGGTCAGCGTGGGCACAATTCCTGCGCTGTGTCTCCAGTGCTGTCCCCCACAGTGCTATGATTTAGTCAGGGATGACTGGGCTCGTGCTGGGGCCAGTCCTGCGGTCCTCTATCTGTATTGTCTGCGCCGAGCAGGAATATTGTCCTCAGGGCTTGGCAGGTCAGGATGTCCTGCCCTCCCTCCCCATCCCTTTTCCTTTCTCCCCTGTGCTCTAGTCAGATGCGCCCCTCTCCCCAAGCTGCAGCCCCAGTGTCGTCCTCTGAAGGGCGTTCTTCAAGGGGGAGGTCCACATCGTTGGATTGGGGCCAATCTTACGGGCTGATCTTGAACTTACGGACTTGATCTGGACTGGGCTGGAATGTTTCCTTTCACTTTTTTATTAAAAGACAACTTTATTGGGGGCGTTTACAGCTCTTCTAACAATGCATACATCAGTTGCACCAAGCATATTTGTACACAGGTTACCATCATTATTTTCTAAGCATTTACTTTTTATTGAGCCCTTGCTGTCATTCCTCTTTTTTCCCTTCCTCCCTCCCCCCCCCCCCACCATGGGAAAGCTTTCTTAATAGACGATTGCTCTTTGACATGAATCTCGTTCCTGTGCACACACGCATGTCCCTGGATTTGTTTCTCTCGTCAACCACCCAGACTAACACCAAGTGCGATGCTGTGTGTGATAGGATTGGAGCTGTCGGCGTTCAAGGAAATCGAATCAATACAACCATTACGCAAACGTTTGCACCAACCACAAAAGCGGGCGGTGAAGGAACGGAAGGACGCTCCTTCGATCAGGAGTTGATGGAACATGAAATCAAGATGGAATGATACTTACTGGGGACGGGAAGGCAAGAGGTGGGAACAGAGAGGAAGGAACGACAGGTGGACAATATGGCCAGCGAGGAAGCTGGAGACGGCGAGATGGGGTTGTGCAGGACCAGTGACTGGGTGGGAGCACATGCCATTTTCTCGACAGCACAAAGGGTGAGGATACACGTGGGTTTCTCCGGACGGAATACACAGAAATCGAATGGACTCCACCTGCAGGAACAGACCTTGCTCGATGTCAGCAGCTAAAGCCAGGCCGGGGCTGAGTGTGGAGCAGACCGTCGATTGCACCTATGTAAACTCAGGATAAAACTGAAGAGAATTAAAGCAAATCTCTCCCACCCGTGCTTCGAGAACTCGTCAAGAACAGAGTGGACACATTGAACACAAATGACAGGGGATCCGATGAGCTGTGGGAGGTCATCAAGACCAGCATTCTTGAAGAGAGCAAAAGGCCGTTGAAAAGACAGGAAAGACACTCACCTTGGGGCACCAGAGACCGTGCAGGCTTTCCAGAAGGGCTCTTCCTGATCTGGGAGGGTTCTCACCACCCTCTGTGCCTCTCCAGGCCCTTGCTCCCTGACCCTTTCCCAGAACCCCACCCCCCACCCTCACCGCCCCACCCCCATGCACCATGGAGAAGACAGAGTTGAACCAAAAAGCTAGGATGGCTGACTGAACGCTGTGACAACATGGCCACCTGCATGAAGGCCATGAGGGAGCCTCTCCTTCCACTGAGGAGCCAGGTGGTCTACAAGCATGGCATCGGGGCACAGGTCCACCTGGAGGGTCGTCTGGAACATCGACATCTCTGACAAGAAGTTGCAGCTGATTAAAGACTGTCGGGAGAAAGTGGAGTGGAGCTGTGATCCCTCCGCACGGCAGTCCTGGAATTGTCGGACAAATATTGAATTGGCTTTGATGCAACTAGACCGGAGAGTAAGATCTTCTATCCGATCATGACGTATCAGGTGACGAGGGCCAAAAACAAAAGCAGGTAATTCTCAAGGAGTTTCCCAAGATGCGTTTGGTAGACGCAAGAAGGAGGTTGAGGTAGCTACTTAGTCTGTTGTCAGTTTGAGACTATTAAGAGTGAAGGAGTGAAGCTGAGCCCCAGTGGTGCGATGGTTGTGTGCGGGACTGCGGCCCACTGGGTTGATGGTTCAAATCCAGCAGCAGCTCTCCAGGAGTAAGGCTGGGCTTCCTACTCCCACCAGAGGGCAGTGATGCGAAAGAAAAAAAAGAGCAAAGGGGTGGAGTTTAGACTTTTAATCAGATCGCAGTTTGATGACCTCCTTTGGAGACACTCAGGAGATAAATGACTCGTGGGAGACAGGACACACACTCCCCAGGAGACACCGCTGCTGACACTAATGGAGCTACACTAGTGTCCTAAAGCTGGAGGAGCCACATAGAGACCCCTGGCAGCGCTGAGGGGCTTCCACTCCCCTGGATCCACACGACTTTCCACCCGGTGTGATTTTCCTGCATTCGGCATCATTCTATGTGTTGCGTGAGTCTTAAGAGGAATTTGTAGATTGGTATCGGACCTATGCGCTAATATCAGACTTATGGACCTGATCTGGGCTGGGCTGGAATGTTTTCTCAATGTACAATTGTTCTTTCTTATACACATAGCCTCTAACATTTGTTTCTCTAGTCAGCCAACCAACACAGAGAAGCAACACACACACACGCACACACATGCACACACACATCCAACCCTCCTTTGGACCTCTTCTGTATTTCACTATGAGATCCTTAGTAACCCAGAGTTCGTCTGCACACTGGCAATACCAGCTGTTGATGAGGCCGTTGCAAAACTGGACACGCTAAATGAAGGCTCCCGTAAAAACAGCAGCCTGATCATGCAGCTGCCTGGGGACAAGCTAACAGGATGGACATCACACAATGCAGGAGAAGACTGTGATGTGGCTGTGTGAGTCGGGTTGAAGGAGAAAAAAATCCAAAGCTTCGGGACCCAAGGGAAGCTTGTGGACAACCTGGGGTGTGCACATGACACAGCCTCGCTTGCTGAAAGTCAGGAGAAATCGAAGGGCTTGGTGATGAAGATCAAGGGTTGCAGCCTTCCGTGGCATCATGAGGTGTCAACGGGATCGGCCATCAGGTATCAAAAGATCCAAAACAAGCAATTATATCGATGTCAAAGAGGCAGGTGGGAGTGGAGACCCAAAACTCATGTGTAGACAATTGGACGTTCTCTCCACAGAAGGGTTACAAGGAAAAGACCGTTCAACCAGGGTGCAGCATGGCACCCACCGTGTTAGTCTAGCTAGACTCAAGAAACAAAATTCATAAACACTTGTATTTAATAAGAGTTTTATATAAAGGGTAATTATAAATTGAACATCCCAACCTAATCCAGTCCAAGCCCATAAGTCCAACATTAGTGCATACATCTGATAGAAATCTACAAAGTCCTCCTCAAAATCACAAAGCACAAGCAATGACACCGACTGCCGGAGAAAAGCCGAACACGTGGCCACCGCCAGCATCTCAGCGCTGGCAGGGGTCTCCACAGGGCTTCTCCAGCACCCAGGGCTGCAGCAGGGCAGGTCCCTGTGGCTTCCTCTCAGGGATGTCTCGCAGGAAGTGAGCCTGGCCAGCGGAGGCAGAGAACTAGCTCAGACAGCTGCACCCTGGCCCGATCATCAGAGAGCAAGAGACCTGAGAACACGAAAGACGAAGCTCACCGAGTCGCTGATCTCTGTCCGTCGACCAGTTCCACGTGTGCGTGTTGACCGGGTTGCACAATAAACCTTAACTATCACACCAACAAAGCACACAACATTCCTCTAGCTCCTGAATGCTTCCCCCTGCACCCCCTCACCACCGCCCCCACAATCATGACCCAGTTCTACCTTGCACATCTGGCTAGGCTAATACAAACTTTTATACGGGTGAGAGCTCTCGACACGTGGAATTCAGGACCGAGAACCTCTCAGGATCAGTAGTGGGAGGAGGGCTATCATGCAGGTAAGGGATAGTGAGGGCCGGGGTCCAATCTATAGCCCACCCCACCCACTGAGGGATGAAAAACAGAAATGTGACTGAAGGGAGACAACGGACAGTGTAAGACATGAAATAACGATGATAACATAATCATTGATCAAGGATTCACGAGGGTGGGAGGATTGGGGGGGAGGGGGAAAAAGAGAAGCTGATACCAAGGGCTCAGGGTGAAAGCAAATGTTTTGGAAATGTTGATGGCAACAAATGGACACGTGTGCTTAATGCAATTGAAGGATGAATTGTTATAGGATTTGTGAGAATCCCCCCCAATAAAATGATTTTTTAAAAACACACACACTCCAAATAAAATAAAGCATGGGGAGGTGGCGGGGAGTATGTCGCCTTCAGTATGGATGGAAAGTCAATGTAAAGAAAACCGAAATCCTCATCCGTGGACCCGCAGGTCACGTCACGATAAATGGAGAAAAGGTGGAAGTTGTCCACGGCCGCGTCTTGGCTTGGCTCCACAATCAAGACTCACAGAAGCAGCTGTCAAGAGATCAAAAGGCGCCTCGCCTTCGTCAATCTGCTGCACAGGCCCTCTTTAGCGGGCCGAGCCACAGGGTGCTACATGGAGGACGAAGGTGCGCCTCAGCCAAGTCATGGGGGTTCCCCTGGCCTCGTTTGCCTGTGAACATTGGACTTGAAGAGTCGAGAGATTTGCACCGTAGGGGCTGAGCCCCGGTGGCATAGTGGGTGAGTGCGGGACTGCGGCCCACGGGCTTGGCGGTTCAAATCCAGCAGCAACAAGGTTGGGCCTCCCACTCCCACCAGAGGTCAGTGATGCAAAAAAAAAAAAAAAAGATTTGCACTGTGGTGCCAGAGATGGATAGTCAAAGCATCAGGGTCCCCCAGCGTGACCATCTGTCTTGGGAGAGATGGAACCAGAGGGCTCCTGAGAGGCAGGGATGGGGAGACTTTGTCTCACACGCGCTGGACGCGCTCGCAGGGGAGCCCAGTCCCTGGACGAGGACGTCCCCTGTGGTAAAGTGGACAGGCAGCAGGTGGGGTACCAGCTGCCACAACCGAACAGGTCCTGGGGGCGGCTGTGTCATTGAGAGGTGAGCGTAAAGAGACATCAGACAAGGTGAGGCACACAAGCGCTCACCTCCGGATGGCAGGTCCACGCCGAGAGAGAGAGAGAGAGAGAGAGAGAGAGTGTATACATACATATATACATTCCTTTCATACAACTCTTATCACAATCCACACATACATCCACTGTGTCAAGCACATTTGTACATTGGTTGCCCGTTGCCCTCCTCATTCTGGAAACATTTTCTTGGTATCAGCTCCTCATTTTCCCCCTCCTTCGCCCCCCCCCACCCCGCTCCCTCATGAACCCTTGGTAACTTATTAATTATTATTTTGTCACGTCTTACACTGTCCAACATCTCCCTTCACCCACTTTTCTGTTGTCTGTCCCCCAGGGAGGAGATTATAGACAGATCATTGTGACAGGTTCCCCCTTTCTACCCCGCTTTCCCCTGACTATCCTGGTATGACTACTCTCGTTATTGGTCCTGAAAGACTCACCTGTCCTGCGTTCCCTATGTTTCCGGTTCCTATCTGTACCAGCGCCCATCCTCTGGTCTAGCCAGACTTGTAAGGCAGAATTGGGATCATGATAGTGGAGGGGAGGAAGCATTTAAGAACTAGAGGAAAGTTGTATGTTTCATCATTGCTACACTGCACCCTGACTGGCTCATCTCCTCTTCACGACCCTTCCATAAGGGATGTCCAGTTGCCTACAGATGGGCTTTGGGTCTCCACTCGACACTCTCCCTCATTCGCAATTAACATCCATTTTTTTCATATATTGAAAAAGTTTATATTTAGCGTTAGCCAGCTGGGCTCAGTTTAGATGATTCCAATTTTGTTGGCAACATCTAAGGCGTCATAGTCAGGACCCAGTCGAACATACGCCTTCCTCTGATCCTCAGCCTGATCAAGGTGTTGACCTTGGCTCTGTCAATGTCAACGTCACAGAGCTTCTTCACAGCCCGTCTGACCTGGCGTTTGTTGGCTTTGACATCCACCATGGACACGAGCGGGTGTTTGATCTTGTTCATGGCAGACTCTGTGGTCACGGGGAACTTGATGATGGCCTAGTGGTCCAGCTTCTTTCTCCTGGGACTGCTCTTCTGGGGGTGTTTACACTGCCTTCTTAGTCTCTGAGTCTTGGGCCGCGACAGGTGGATGACATGCAGTTCTTCTTTGTAGGGTTGTAGGCGTCTTTCAATGCCGGCCTTCTGGGCTTTTACAGCCTTTGCTCCGGCTTCTGGTTTTTTGTTTTTTTGGGGGGGTTTTTGGTTTTTTTTGGGGGGGGAGGGCAGGAACTTCCTTCTTCACCTTCAGCGCCATCTTCATCAAAAGGCTCAACATCCATAAAGATCATCAGCGAGGTAAGGGAGGCAGCGGTTGGTGTAGCAAATGAAAATAATCATAATTTATAACTTATCGAGGGGTCACAAGGGAGGAGGGAAGGAAAAAAGAGTTGCTGATACCAAGGGCTCAAAGAGAAAGTAGGTGTTTAGAAAAAGAGGGTGGCAACATTCAAATATGCTTGACACCATGGGTATATAAACTGCTATAAGAACTGTGAGACCCCCCCCCCAATAAAATGATCTTTTGGGGGGCATCGCTGCCCTGGTGGGAGTGGGAAGCCCAGCCTTGCTCCTGGAGAGCTGCTGCTGGATTTGAACCGGCAACGCAGTGAGCCGCAGTCCGGCACACAACCACTGCGCCCCAGGGGTTCAACCCTAAAATGATCTTTTAATTTAAAAAAAAATAATGCCAATCATAAATTAGTTCCGTCACGGTAAATTCACGGCACTCTGGCCCTCCGAAAGCACCTTCGTAAAATGAAAAGAGAAGCCACAAATCTGAGGGCGACGTTGGCCCCGTAACGCGTCGCTGGTTGGCATCCCTGGTCTCTGGGCGCACGCCTGCAGGTCCGTGGGGAAAGCGGGCAGCCGAGGGGAAAGAAGGCGCCTGACCCAAAGCAGCAGCTTCGCGGGAAGAGGGCGGAGAGAGACGCTCTGCTCTGCCCGGCACGGGAAGCAGACAGGTGGGAGCCAGCACCGCGCAAAGTCGGGGACCCCAACACCGCGCGCAGTCGCCGGGTGGAGCGCGCGCGTCCCTGCGAACCTTCAGGCCCCACGGGAAGCACCAGTAACCCTTAAAACGCGGAGCTGCCACACACCATTTTCTCACATCACCAACTCCAGACAGCAAGGGATGAATGTCCCCACGGCGGAAGAATGACCGCGGCGAAGAGGCCGCGTGTCCCCAACGCCACGTCGATCCAGGTGCCAGCGCCGCCGCGCCTTAAAGAAACTTTCTCTGGAAGGAAAAGGACCCGCAAAGCACCGTTCCAGAAGAAGAGCGAGACAGGAGGCCTGTCCACCCCGACCCCCCAACCCACTGCACCTGCTGGGCCGTCGAAACAGCCTGGCCCTGGCACAATGAAAGAAGAAGGCACAGCGATCGATGGGACGGATCCGGGAGCCCAGGAGTGAGTCCATGCACCTGCGGACAAAGGACCAGCACGTTGAAGTGGGGATGGGTGGGGGTGGGGGGTGCTGCCTGGGGGAAAATGGATTTTTGTCTGCAAAAAAATGAAAGACCCACATCTCACTCCATACACAAAAAACAACTCAAGCTGGGTGAAAGGCGTCCCTGCCAGCCCCAGTCCTGCAGAGAATCAATGAAGCTACAGGGACGGACGTGGGGGCCAAACACCCGGAACAAAAACCCTCTCAAACAGAGTAAGAAACAGTCTGGCACAGGAGAGCCCCCAATAAAATAATCTGTTCATAAAATAAAATTAAAAGAATGAAAAGAAAAAAATCACCCGCCCAACAGAAGACAAACTAGAGGACTGAGACCTCGTGAAGCCAAGACAGACTTCAACAATAGAGCACAGGCAGAACACCCAGACTGGGCGCAGCATTTCTTGGCAATGGTGGGATGGATAATGGACTCTTCTTCAACATCTAGGGGAGATGATAACTCCTCAACTAGAAAAAAAGGGGGGAGAATAATCCAGTTTAAAAATGGGCAGACAAAAAAAGAAGGAAAGAAGGAAAAATAAAGAAAAGAAAAGGGCAGACAAAAAATGAAAAAAAAAAAAAAAAGGGGGGGGGGGGGTTTGAGCCCTGGAGGCGTATTGGTTGTGCGTGGGCCTGCAGCCCACTGGGATGGAGGTTCAAATCCAGCAGCAGCTCTACAGGAGCAAAGGCTGGGCCTCCTACTCCCACCACCAGAGCGCAGTGATGCCAAAAAATGTAAAAAAATGTTAAAAAGAAATGGGCAGACAGGCCACCAGCGATGACCAGATGCTCACAATCACTCACCAAGGGAGAGACGCACACGTCACAGCTGCCCAGGAAGAAAGCTCTTCAACAAACAAACTCACACACACACACACACACACACACACACACACACACAGAGCATGGAAGAAATGTTGTAGGGCTTCAGAGAGATTGGAGCCTGCTCGACTTGCGGCGGGGTTACAAAGCTGTCCAACCCCTGCCGAAGGGGGACGCAGCACCTCCTCAGACAATTGGGACTAGAAAGACCAGGTGTCCCAGCCATTCCTCAGCTTGGTCTGTGCTCTAAATAAATAAGGAGCAAAACATCGAAGCTCGACTCCCAACAGGAAGAAGGTGGGAACGGATAGTGATCAAGGGTCACGACAGGCTTGAATGACACCGTGTTGAGTGAAGTGAGTCAGTCACAGAGAGACAGCTGTGGTCTCAGACCACTGTCACAGATGGGGTGGCCGTAGGGGAGTCAAGATAAAAAGTTTTCCTTACCAAAAGAAACAGACTCTGATGGTGGACAGGGGGAGAAAGAGAGAGAAGGTGATGTCAGCTGTCTTGAAGGAAAAACACTGGTATTTTTCACATTCCTTGTCCAAGATTGTAAAGCTGGTAAATTACTCAAAGTTTAAGTTCACCTACAGAACTTCCTCCGTTTTCCCATGGTTTTATACGCAACTGAAAACGGACTTCAGTTATCATGACAAGGTGCTTATAAAAATCTAAAAGATTAGCAATATATATTTTTAAACACGAAGAGGCGTGTCTCGGAGGTGTAAGTCATATGGAAAGTGTAGATAGGTAGGGGTGGGGATTTGCACGACATTTGTAACCTATTTATGACCTGTTTAGCCCTTCAGCACGCAGGCAGGCAGACACCCTGCTGTCTGAGGCCCAAGGGCATTCAGAAACCAGCTGTGATCTTGGGTGAAAAATCATACCATTGTGAATGAGGGGGGTGCAGAGTGGAGACCCAAGGCCCATCTGTAGGCAACTGAGCGTCCCCTTGCAGAAGGGTATCGGCAAGGAGAGGAGCCTGTCAGTTGCATTGTAGTTCTTTAATACTTTCCCCCCCCCCCACATCATGACCTCAATTCCACCTTACAAATCTGGCTAGACCAGAACATGTAGACGGTTACAGACAAGAGCTGGAAACACAGGAAATCCAGGACAGATATTGAGAGCCGCCATTCTAGGAGGGAAGGGGAAGGTGGGGGGAGATAGGGGAACTGGTCACAATGGTCTATCTATAACCTCTCCCCAGGACAACAGAAAAGTGGGTAAAGGGAGACATTGACATGAAAAAAATCTATAAATTATCAAGGGTTCGTGGGGGAGGGAAGGTGAAGGAAGGGGAAAAATGAGGAGCCGATACCAAGGGCTCAAATGGAAAAAAAATGTTTTGAAAAATGATGATGGCCGCAGATGTATGTCTGTATGACACTACGTATGCATGTGCGTCTCGTGATTAGAGCTGTAGGGACCCCCAATAAAGTGATTTTAAATGCTATAAATCATAGATAGCTTTATTAAACAAGAATATTAAAAATGTAAAAAGGAAAAAGAAACCCGCTGAGGAGTGAATGGAGAAGGCGGCAGTACCCGAGAATGACCGCAAGATGTCGCTCCTGGCAAGTGCATTGTGACCCAGATTGGGGGGGTGGGGGGCGGGCAAAGTCCGTCTTGGGTTTCATCATCGTGGCCTTGGCCTCACGGAGGAAATAAAACGGGCTCACAGAGTTGAGACTGCAACGGGTCGGGACCTCCCTGAGATTTTGAATTTACAAACTCCAGTGCACGAGAAGTCGTGGGGCCTAAGGGGTTGGCGAGTCTGGAAATCAGGGAAGACGGTGAAGCCTGGAGGACTAGAACCAGCGGCCCGGAGCGTGCCACACTGTGCCCTTCCTGCCCGCGTTGACCAGCTCGATGTAGGGACCTTCTACACACTCCCTACACCCAGGTCAATGCGCATAACACAGCCCCCAAAGGGAGCGTTCCCTGCCCCTTTAGAGAGTGTGGCAGGGCTATAATCAGTTGCCAATTTCAGAGGAGTAGGAGTAAAGGGGAGGAGTCTAGCCTGTCAGTTCATAGCCAAGGAGGCCTCTGTGGGGGCATGGCCCACTCCTGGGGATTCTGGGAACTCCATATTGCTCCTTGGAGGCAGGAGACTCTCTCTGGGTTCACTCCCTGGGAGACAAGACACATCATGCCACACTACAGTCCTGGGAGTGGGGGAGCCAGGTGGAGATGCCAGCTTTGCCAGCACTTAGATGCTTACAAGGTCACGGGATCCACCAGGTCACGGGATCCACCCACTGGCCTGTGGTCTTCCTGCATCATTGCATGTGTTTCCTGAGTCTGAAGAGGACTTAGCGATTGGTGTCGGACTACTGTCAGACGTATGGACCACATCTGGATGGTTTCTTAATGTCCAATGACTCTTTATCGAAAGCTCTTTCTTATGCACATATGCGTCTCCCTGAATTTGTTTCTCCAGTCCACCCAGACGAACACGGTGAGTGCTGCCTGGGGTCTTAAAGACCCTTGGATGACCCTCTTTGACACCGCTGTTGGTCTCTTGCTGTCCCCGGCAAAGAAGAAGGGAGGGAATCAAAGCTGCATGACAAGAGTGCATTCCAATGGACAAAGCACCTCAGGAACATCAGGCTCCAGGACTCTGAGACCAGAGGAAGTAGGTGGTGCCTGGCTGCCGGCACCAACCCCTCTGCACCCCAAATCTTAAGGGAGACCGGGGTTCCTGGTCAGATGGGCATCCTCCAGGGCTCACAGGGACTGCACAAGAGCACATGCCCGGGACCCTCCTCACTGCTGCTCCTGTGCCTGAGCCCACGGATGCAGGCCCGCTGTCCACCCACCTTGTCCAGAGCCTTCCGTCCTCTCGCCGCCCCTCCACGTTACCAAGCATGATGCCCTGCTCCAGGGAGTGCTCTCTCCCGACCACACGTCCCAAGCACATAAGACAAAGTCTCGCCGCCCTCCTTGGCTCTACGGAGCCTTCTGGTCATACCTCTTCCACAGCACGTCGGTGTCTTTTCGGCAGTCCCCAGGAGCTTCAATAGTCTTCTCCGGCACCGCCATGCAGATGCATCGAATCTCCTTCCGGGGTCTCCCTGAGCCTGTGTCCTACTTTCTCAGGGGCAGGAGGCCAGGGAGAAGACCCTGGCTGGGGTCAGGCGTACCATAGTCCTCGAGGTAACATCCTTGCTCGTCAAGACTCTTATCTTAACGTATCTAATGCAGCCTCTCTCCTCACCTCTTGACCGCCGCTTCCACGAGGGGATCCGAGCCAGAGGGAGTCCTTGACAACTTCCCCCTTCTCTCCGTCCATCATTATGCGGCCTGTGGGTCCCGGGGTGAGGATTGGGGGCTGCCTTCCATGGAGAGGCGATCCCCAATGAAGGGTACAGTCCTCTGACTCCATCGGGGAGGGCTCCACGTCCCCCCCTCCTTCCAGCAGCAGGGTGCTCCCTCTGCGTGTCGCAGGTTGTCCATCAGCCTTCCTCCAACCCTGACGTCCCCGCCTTCTGCAGAGAATCCAGCTTCTCGGAGCAGGGCTGAGCGCACAGACTGAGGTAACAGCACTCCGAAGCAACCTTTCCTGATGTCCAAGAGAGCGGTATCAAGGCCCCCCCGGGGGTCGCGCTTCCCACCTGGGTAGGAGCGCACCTGTGGCTTCGGGCCCGCCAGGGACAGTCTGCAGGGGGATCGTAACGCCAGGGACACTTTTACCAAGAACGAGCTTGGGAGGCTGAGAGGCACAGCGAGGGCAGCAAACACAGGAACACGTAGCAAGGGGCAGTCCCCCAGAGGGGGCCAGATCGCACAGCAACAAAACGCATCCGCCCTCCCATTGGACTTCTAGTGAATTAAAAACGTTTGAAACTGGAGCGGCCCCCAAAGGAGGAGGGGGTGGCTGGAAGTGGGGAGTGACCCGATCCCCCGAAATCCACCCTCCACTGCTGCAAACTCGGGTTCCAGCTTTCAAAACTACATCCCCAATCGTCTTGCAGGAGAAAAACATAGCTGAGAGCCGGGGCCTCCAGCCACGCCCAGCCTCTCCCCCACCCACCCCCACCCCGGCCCTGGCCACGGCCACGGCCATGTGAGACCGCCCCGAGGGGCCATGGAAGGAGGGGCTTCCAAAACAGCAGTCCCGCTGGAGGGGTGGGGCAGGGGGCACCTCAGGGATCGGCCCCACCCTGCCACTCGCTCAACGGGGGTGGGGGCAGGGCCCAAGACAGGACAGGAGCCACAGCTCTCATGGGGGTGGGGGGTGGGGAGCGCGGGTGATAGGAGGTTGCTAAGCAGCCGGTTTTAAGGTGGGAGAAGATTGTGATTATGCCCGGGCCCCAATACATTTGCACCAGAGAGAGGGGGGACCCGGGGAAGGAAGGGGCAGTGTGAGGAAGACTGGGGCCAGCATGCCAAAGGGGACAGGAGCCCAGCCTGCCCAGATGCCAGAGGGAGACCTGGCCCCTCCCTGTGCCTCAGTTTCCTTGCCTGTGAAGTCCCACAGCACCCACCCACACCGCCGCCTCTCTGTCTGGGTTTTCCCACCCATCGGTCAGGTGTGACCTGAAACCCCAAGAGGACCCTTCCCCCATGCCACCCTACCCCTCACACCCAGCAGCCAGGGCCCAGTGATGAGGGTGGAGGCCGCAGAAGCCACTCTGTTGTCTGTTCCTGGCCCGGTAGGGCTGGCCAGTACTGTCTCCAAGCTCCAGGGGAATCCCAGTTCCCCACCCCACACCCTCCCCAGGCTGGCACCCCAGGAGGCCAGCCCCAGCTCTATGGAGCTGACCTAGTCGCAAGCCCTCTGTTGCCCTGGCAACCATCTGTGTCCCCAGGCCCCCCGAAGGGGACCGCTTTGGTTGGTGCAGCTGGTGGCATCAAGCAGGGAAAGTCCATAGACCTGGAAAGTATTGTCTTGCTCGGCTTCCAGGAACCATCTGGGGGAGAGGGAAGAGCAATAGGACCCAGAGACTGCAAACAATGGGGTCCAGACCCAGAGAAGGCGGGCAGACTGGCAGAGAGGGTCGCCTGTCACAGGCAGGGGAAGCAGTTGGAAACCGCCAAGCCAACCGCTACCGGGGAGCAGAGAGCAGGCCTCTCCTCACGCCACCCGGCTGTGCCCCC
>PVJH01043100.1:0-13834 GCA_004026705.1 Nesogale talazaci | reverse complement strand
AAAAAAAACATAAGTCAAATTCTTATAGAAATGAAGAAGCCATAGACCATAATATTTTTTTTTGTTTTTGTCTTTTGTGTTTTTTTGGGCATCACTGCCCTCAGGTGGTGGGAGTAGGAGGCCCAGCCTTTGCTCCATGGAGCTGGAATCGAACCTCCATCCCAGTGGGCTGCAGTCCCGCTCACAACCACTACGCCACCAGGGCTCAGCCCCCATAGACCATACTATTATAATACTAGGAGACTTCAACACATTCCTGTTGAACAAAAATCTATCAACTAAAAAGAAAATCAACAAAGATACAGAAGAACTAAACAACACAATTAATCAACTTTGATCTCTTAGAGCAGTTCATCTAACAAAAGTACATTACATATATATTTTTCTAGTGCACATGGAACCTATTCCAGAGCCTATCATATCTTTAGCCACAATGCAAGCGTGATACTACAAACCATGTTTTTCAGATCACAATGCTGTAAAATTAGAACTCAGTCAAAGGATGATCAAGCCCTCAAAAGTCAAATACATGGAGAATGAACATCACTTGACTTAAAAAAAAAATCACTTGATAATCGAAGAAAAACAAAATACAAGAAAAAAATTCCTTGAAACAAATGAGATTGAAAATACGACCTATCAAAATCTCTGGGCCACAGCAACAGCGGTACTCAGATGGCAGTTTACAGAAATACACGCTCACATCCAGCAGGAGGAAAGAACAAACAACACACTGCGTCAGGTACAACAATAGAACAAGACTCCCCAAATGCCCTTAAACAATAAAGATTAGAGCAGAAGGGCTGAGCCCCGGTGGCGTAGTGGTTGTGCGTGGGACTGCGGCCCACTGGGACGGAGGTTCAATTCCAGCAGTGGGGCTGGGCCTCCTACTCCCACCACCGGAGAGCAGTGATGCCCCCCCCCCAAAAAAAAAGATTAGAGCAGAAGTAAGTGAGTCAGAAAACAAGGGACTTAGAGGAAAATCAACAAGACATAAAGCTGGTTCTTTTAAGAGAGTAACAAAGTGAATAAATCATTGGCAAACTGAACAAAGGGGAGGGAGAGAAAGCAAATATTATGAATAAGAAAGGAGATAGAGACCATTACAACAGAACCGAGATGAAACAATACCCACACAGCATTATGAAAGCTTTTATTCTAACAAATCTGAAAATCTAGACAAAATGGCTAAATTTCTAGACGTGCTTTGCCCACCCAAATTAAGACACAGACTGAACCAGAGAATCTCAGCAAGTCTACGAAAAGAAGAGACAAATCGGGTGACTAAAAAATTCCTGCCATCAAAAAGTCTGGGACAGGATGGCTTTCAGGGAATTCCGTCAAGCATTTAGAGAAGAGTTTAATGGACTATTTCAAAATAAAGAAAGTCAATATATTAACCAACTCATTTTATGACGCACATGTAACTCCGATGTCTCAGCTAGACAAAGATAGCTCCAGAATGGAAGATGATAGACCAATATCCCTAATGAATAGAGACACCAAGAATTTCAAAAAATTCCAAGCAACAATATCCAACAAAGTATAAATACGAGTAAACACACATCATGATCAAGTGGGATGCATAGCAGGTTTGCAAGCATAGTTTACTATCAGAAAAGCAATCCATGCAATACACCCTATGTGGTGGTCATGTACTTTGGTGTCAATTTCATGATTGGGAGTATAGGGATGGAGTCTAGCCTGTCAATGTAGAGACAGACAATGAGACCTCTGTGTGGGCATGGCTTTCTCCTGAAAATTCTGGGAAGTCTCACGATATTTCCTTTGTGCAGATGAGAGTCCATCTTACTAGTTGTTGGGAGTCGCTTGACTGACAAAACGAAATAGCAGCATCCGAGGAACTGGAGGAGTCGGAGGAGAAGCCACATGACCTTACCCTGATGGAACCAGACCCCTGAAGCTGGAGAAGCCACCCACCCCTGCCAGCGCTGAGTTGCTTCTACCACCACTGGATGCTGTTGATGGAGCCCTGAAAGCGAGAAGCCATGGGGAGACCCCTGCCAGCGCTGAGATGCTTTTACCGCCACTGTATGCTGTTGATGGACTCTGAGACCTGGAAGTGAGGAGCCATGGGGAGACCCCTGGCAGTACCGGGATGCTTCATGAGTCGGAAGGAGACTTTATAGACAGGTATCAGACATATGGGCTAATGTTGGACTTATGACCTTGGACTGGACTGGGTTGGGATGTTTTCTCAATGTTCCTTCCATTCCTCTTGAATATAAACCTTTCTCTTATATCCACATGCGTATCTATGAATTTGCTTCTCTAGTCTACCCGGACTAACACACTATATAAAGAAGATAACAAATACTAGCGGGGATAGGAAGGGATTGGAATGCTCATAAATTGCTGGTGACATTGTAGAATTTACCACCACTATAGAAATCAGTATAGTGCTTCCTTAAACAAATGCAAATACAACTACATTATGATCCTGCAATCTCTCTACTAACTCTAAAGAAATAAAGCACAAAACACAAATAGAGCCACGTACACCCATGTTTACTGCAGCAACTTCTATAATGGAAACCTTCAAAAATCCTGACTATTGAGGAATGGACTTACCAAATTCTGGTACATTTATATAGTGGAATATTATGCATCCTTAAAAAATGAGTGTCAAACACTTTAAGACGTGGAAAAAATTAGAGAATATATGGTTACTAATCTCATAAAGATAAATATTTTATGACACCATTATTATAAAGAAAAATAAAGAAGTAGAATGGTTTTCACATCAAAGGATTAAACTTAGTGGACCGTGAGTCCAGAGTAGGGGGAGTGGGGAGGGAACGGACAGGAAACTATGGTGAGAGGGAGAGTGGGAAAAGGGAAGCAGACAAACAACACCTCCCATACTGTGGGTTAATGGGATACTGTTTTTGCTTGTTTGTTTAATTATTTATTTATTTATTTATTGCAAAAGCAACAAAGAAGTTTATTCACTATCTCGAGATAAGTTCCCTCTTCCCCCCCCCCCCCCACCCACTGCTTGTTTGTTTTTTTGGAATGTTTTAACTAATTTGATTTAGTGGGATGGGCTGGGCGACTACACTGAATATAATTTGGGGTCTAAAAAAATGAGAATGAGAACCACCACAAGACTGACACAGTGATAAGACACGATGGTGACCCCGTCACACAGCTCGGGACACAGCTGGGTCTGGAAGACGTGGTGCTGAGTGAAGCCCATGAATGAGTGCCAGGAAGACGAACGCTGTCTGAGCGCATGAGCCAAAGAGAGATGGTGTGTGTGGTGGAGGAAGCAGGCACTGAGGGTCACAGAGAAGCCTGGCGAGGGAGGAGTGAGATGGAGGGAAGAAAGAAGATGTATTAGCAATGAGAAAAAGACATAGATTGTAACACACATACCTGGAGACGTAGGTAGCTTAGGTAGAGACGTAGGTAAACAGACAGCAACGCAACTAGCAGCACAGAGGGGAAAAAAGTCTCACGTGGATGAAGCCTCTAGTGATTCCCTGGGAGCATAGACAGGGATGGAATTACCTTGCTCTCAGGCAGAGCGCGCTGCAAAGAGAACCATTGCCAGGCAGTTATTTGATGTCCTTTCGACCCATTTTAAATTTGTTGTACTTTCTGACATCTATGCTTTCTTTTCCATTGATATTTTTCTGCATTATTGCTGTCATTTTTTTTTCATGTTTCTCCATATATGAAATCCAGGATAGGTACATTTATAGAGACAGTAACTGGAGTCATGGTTTCTTGGGGGAGGTTGTGGGAAAATGGGGAACTAATAACAAAGAGTACAGGAAAGAAGAAAATTTCTAAAACTGTGTGGGTCATTGTACAACTCTTTTTTCCGTACAACTCTTTTTAATAGGATTGAACTAATAAATTGTACGGTCGATGAACCATATACCAATAAAACTGATAAAATTATGCACACAATGACCCACGTGAAAACACACACACAATAAATATGTGATGTGGACACAAGTTCCTTGGGGAAATAAATACATTTAAAAAAAATTAAAACAAGGGAATTTTGAAAAAGATTCCCGGGAATTTGGGGCCATTTTACCCTCCTGCTAATTGGCTCTCTGTGAATCAGAATGGATTGATGGCCATGAGTTTAAAGTTTAGGGTAGGCCATTTTTTTTTTCAGACTGTCTGCATCCCCACACTCTTGCCAGCGAAATCATTAAAACAAAATGCCCGAGCCCCCACACTTTGCTAGTTTGAGGGGTGAAAAAATATCATTTTAATGTGCATTTGTTTTTGCTTACTGATGAGCCACATTTGTTTCCCTTCTGTTCCTATTGGATGCTTGTGCTTTCTTCTTTGCAAGCATTTTCACTTTGGTCACGTATGTTATGGAGTCGGGAATGATTTATTGTTGGGCTGCAATCCACAAGGTCAGAGGTTCAAAACCACCAGCTACCCCATGGGAGAAAGACAGGTTTTGTTTGTTTGTTTTTTACTCCCACAGTGACAGTCTCTGAAAGTCATCAAGAGCAGTTCCACCCTGTCCAGGAGGGTCTCTTTGAGTCGGCATGGATTCCACGGCAATGGGTTGGGCTTTGGTTTTGTGGCGGAGTGGTTATGTGTTGGGCTGCTGATCACAGGGTCAGCAGTTTGAAAGCAAACAAGACCTGAGGGGGCAAAGATGAGGCTGTCTGTGCCTGTGAAGATTGACAGGCCTCCCGTGGCTCTGAGTGGGACTCAGTTTGATGACCGTGAGCCCCTTGCTTTGGGGCATTTTCCTCATTGTTTGCCACGCATGTGCTAGGCAGTGGAAGCTACCTGCTTTATCTGTCACTGATGGCTGGGGGATCTGCACCCAGACATTTAAGATCTGTCAGAGACATGCATAGGTTTAGAATTCATAAAACAAACCAACAATGCTCACTGAGAAAAATAGGAAGATTGCACGAGGCCTCTGTGCTGATCCACATCGTCCACCTGCTTACCAAATACAGACAAGTAGAATCCATGCAGATGGGTCAAGTTTCTTTTCGGGGACCAAACATTGTGCTGCACAAATACACCCACACCTTTCCATCCAGAAGCTAGGACTATGACTCCAGGCTCGTTTGAGAACAGGTGTTAAAAATGGTTCCTGTCTAGCGCTTGACATCTATGGGACCAACCAGGAGTGTCCTGAGGGCAAATGAGTAAAGCAAGGGTTTGCTTGCAAGTAATGCGTGCAGAATTTGGATCAAGACCAGTCTGGCTACTTTTCCTTGGACCTTTTGCTCTGAGCTTTGAAAAACACCCAGCAGACTGATGATGGGTCTGCAATTTGGAGTCATTGGGGGTGTGTGATGGCAGGGGCAGTAGGCTACCCTTGAGACGTGCCCTGGAGGTATCAGTGAGGGGAGGTTTGGGCATGATAGAGATCTCCAATGAGGGCAGACTGTGCATTTTTCTCATTGGAAAATAGGGCCCCAGAGAAGTTTTATCACACAGGTTACACATGTAGCTTCACACAGCAGATAAACTTTGGGCTGCTAACCACAAAGTCAGCTGTTCAAACCCACCCACTACTCCATGGGAGAAAGCTTTTGTCTTGAAACCCTTGGGGGACGGGAATGGGGGGTGGGGGAAGAGAAACACTTTGAGTTGGAGTCCACTCAGTGGCGGTTGGAATCTACTTGCTGCCATGGGTTGATGGCCACTCACAGCCACCCTACAGGGCAGGGGAGACGAGGTCCTGTGCGTTTCCAAGGATGTACTTCTTGAAGGGAGCGGATAGCTTCGTCTTTCTCCTGAGGAGCTGATGATGGCTTTGAACCGCTTACCTCAGATAGGGCGTAGTTTCATAGGTGATTAAAACAAGGGGTGAAATGTGACAGGGCTACGTAAGTGGGAAGGTGCTCACGTGGTGCCGTGGTTAAGGGCTTGGTTGCTAAGCCATCCGCTGGTGGTTCACACCCAGTAGCTGCTCTTGGGGAGGAAGAGGAAATGTCCTGAGGACACTTGACTGTCACAATACCTGGGGTGGTCGTGAGTTGGCATCCACTTGATGGCAGTGAGAGTGGGGGGGGGGGGCTATAGTCAACCAGAGAATTAGAGTTTCAACCAGATGGGTTGACCCAGTGGCTACAACAGCAGGCTCCACCCAGCGTCAGTGGGGAGGATGGTACAGGACCTGGCGCTTGTTTTGTTCTGTTTACATTGGGTCGCTGTGAGCGGGAACTGACGTGGTGACTCTGAAGGCCAGGGAGCCACTCACGATGTCTGTTATCGGTCCTCTCATGATCATCCCAGGACACCCCTCCCCAAACAACCCCTGGAAATTTACACCACCACCGTCTGCTCACATAAAAAGAGTAGCATTCCTCTGAATTCTGCCCAGGGGGTTGTTCTGCCAGTTTGTTGATTGACCCCTCTCTGCGCCTGTGTGTGCGTGTCTGCTTCCTGCAGTCCTTCCTAAATTGACACCAAGGACTTCCGTTAGCTGACCCTGCCTTCTCCTTATCTGCACTCAGGTGGTCCTCAGATCATAGGCCGGTATTGTGCTGTTTAATTTTTGCATGTTATACTGTTATTTAAAGAGCCCTGGTGGCACAGTGACTATGCATTTAGCTCTCGGCAGTTCCAGACCACCTTGGGAGGAAGAGGGTCTTTCTACTCCCATAAACGGTTCTGTAAAGTCACAGGGGCGATTTTACCTGGCCTCATGGGGTTGCTAGGAGTATGCCAGGGTCAACCGACGTTTAAGAAACCAAAGGCACTCTGTTTGGGGGGATTTTTAAAAAGTCTTTAATTTAACTTAATTTTACTGGGGGCTGGTGGCAGTCACCTAATCTGATGTCCATTTGAGGATTAAGAGTGTAGTCTAGCCTGTCAATCTGGAGATAGCCAATGAGACCTCAGTGTGGGCGTGGCCTTCTCCTGAGAATTCTGGGAAATGTGGACAGTCCTTCTTGGGGGCAGGGAATACTCTTTCTCTGCTGACTCCCTGGGAGAGGTTGCAACCGATGAGACACATGGCAGCACGCAGACAGACCCGAGCCCTGGACTGGAAGCCACAGGGAGACCCCTGCCAGCACTGAGATGCTTCTGCCACCACTGTCTACATAAAACTCTGCACCCACTGGCCTGGGATTGTCCTGGTGTTACTGCATGTGCTTCGTGAGTCTGCAGAAGGCTTATAGATTGGTATCGCACATAAGGGCTATGATCAGACTTATGACTTTGGACTGGGCTGGGATAGGATGTTTTCTCAATGTTCCATTCCTCTTGTGTATAAACTTTTCTTGTACACGTGTCTACAGCTTTGTTTCTCTAGTCTACTAACACAGGGTTCTCACAGCTCCTATCACAATCCATACATCCACCCATTGTGTCAAGCACATCTGTACGTTTGTTTTCATCTTTTTCTAAGCCTTTTTCTACTTGAGTCCCTGGAATCAGCTTATTCCGCCCCCCCCCCATCCTCTTGTTAATTTATAAATTATTATTATTAATGTCTCATACCGACCACTGTCTCATTTCACCCACTTTTCTGCTGTCTGTCCCCCTGGGAGGGGGAGGCTATGTTGGTCATTGTGATTGGTTCTCCCTTACTCTCAACCTCCTTATCCCTACCCTCCTAGTATTGTTGCTATTGGTCCTGAGGGCTTTATATGTTCAGAATTCCCTGTGTTGTGAGCCCTTAGCTGTACCAGTATACACGTTCTGGTCTAGCCAGATTTGTACAATAGAACTGAAGTCATGATAGCGGGGGAGGAAGGGGGGAAAGAAGAAACATTAAAGAACTGGAGGAAGGTTTTATGTTTCATCGGTGCTATTGTACAGCAACCTGACCAGCTCTTCTCTTCCTTGTGGAGGTTCTGACCTGGGGTGTTTTGGTTCTCCACTCTGCCCTCCCCCTCATTCCCACTGATACGATTTTTGTTTCTTTTGTTCTGGGTCTTTGATGCCTGATACCTGATCCCATCGACACCACATGACCACAGAAGCTGGTGTGCTTCTTCCATGTGGCCTTTGTTGCTTCTCAGTTAGAGGGCTGCTTGTTTGTCTTCAAACCTTTAAGCCCACAGCTGCTATATCTTTTGGTAGCTGGGCACCATCAGCTTTCTTCACCACATTTGCTTATGCACCCGCTTTGTCTTCAGCAATTGTGTCAGGGAAGGTGAGCACCACAGTGTTGTTAGTAGAACAAATTGTTCTTGCATTGAGGGAGTACTTGAGTGGAAGCCCAATGTCCATCTGCTGTTGTAATACTCTGTAAATATATGTACATAGATCTATTTTCCGACTGTATATAAATGTATTATATATATACATGTCTATATTTAGACCACTATAAATGTCCTTTGCCTCCCAGTTATTTCCTCTATTTTCTTTTACTTTCCTCCTATCCCACTATCATGTTCGACCCTCATTCAGGTTTGGTAATTCTTCTTGGCTAACTGCCCTTGATTGTGTCCTCCCAGCACCCCACCCCCCATCCCCCATCCAAGCATCCTTTGCCTTCACCATCAATTTTGGGTAATGTATTCTTTCCTTGTTTGTTGGCACCTGGGTTTGTTGGCACCCCCTCCTTTTTCCCCTTCTCCCCCGCCTTCCTATGCATCCCAACAACCATCATTCCCATTGTTCTCTCCTCCATATTGTTCATCCTGAATCATTCATTCTTGTCAATGTACAGACAATAACACTCGTAAAAACAAAGCAAAGCAAAAGGTAACCAAAAGAGAAGCCAAAAGACAAATCAACAACAGCTAATACAACAACAACAACAACAACAACAAAAACAAAGAAAAACCAACAACAAAAACTGGAAAGTCTTCACACAGTTCTGGGTCTGTCCATTGACCTTTACGAGTGTTGTCATGCCACGCCCTGAAACACAGCACGTTTCTGTAATTTCCATTTCTTCCGACTCTTTCTGCGTGTCTGAACGGAAGACATGAAGTCTGAGCCCTGAAAAGCTGGCCGTGCATGTTTCCTCCTTGGTCAGCATCCAGGAGACTGGTGTTCTCACAAGGTGGCTGTTCTCAACATTCCCCCAAACAACTTCTCCAGTGCACAGGGTCCTGGATCAGGCCAGCCCAGCAGGAGGGTGCACTGTCCTGTCAAGCTGACTCATAGCGATGGACGCGGGCTCCTTTGGGACCCGGGAGAACAAAAAGTCCACTGCCGCCTGATTCCAACTTGGAGCCGCTTGGCAGGTCAACTGCAGGGAGCAGGGCCCTCACAGCCACTTGGAGAACGCCCTGCCTGCATTGGTCACTGGCGGGAAGATCCAGGCAGGGTCGCCATAGGGGCCTCCCCGGCCCTGCGCAGCAGGCGCACCACTGGAACCCACCCCGCTCTGTGGGGCAAAGTGAGGCTGTCTGCCGGCCTATCGTCACAGCCTCGGGAACCCAGGCTGAGAGCCCCACGTGACCCGACGGGAGGGTTTCCCAGTCGGGAGGGCCGGGGGCTTCTTCATAACGACGGCTCGGCTCGGGGCAGGTGATTTCACGCACAAACACGGAGAGTTGACAAGGATTTTATTTTTTGAGAAATTCGGAGAAATGACCACCATTGTAGTACATCTACAAGAAAAAATGGAAAAGAATGAAAGGAAAAAAAACTCGAACTCGGGGTTAACCATCCCTGTGAACGTGTGCACCGTCGGTTTTGCGTGCGGTCAAACGAACTTCCCGGCGAGCACGCGCCTCTCCCCGACGGCTGCCCGGCCCGGGGGGACGCCCGCACTCAGCTCCGCCAAGATCCCTGGCCTCTCTTTTCTCCCCCGTTTCTGTCACCATCAACCTCTTTACAAACAACAACAAGAACAAGGGGTGGCTGTAAGAATCACCGTCCGGCGTCGAGCCAGCCACACCTGCCGGGTCCCGCGCCCGCCCGCCGGCCGGCCTCATCGCCGGTTGGAGCGCCTGTGCGACTTCCCGTGCGAGCTCCGCCTGCGCGCGGCGGGGGCGGGCGGCGAGTGGCCGGCGCGGCTGCGAGGGGCGCTGGGCCTGTAGGGGTGCGGCCGCCGCTCCCCGGCGCTTTCCTCCTTGTGCGGCGGCGGCGGCGGCGGGGGTCGCGGGGGGCTCTTGGCCGGCTCCGCGGCGCACTCCGGGTCGGGCGCCTGGTCGGGCTCCTTGTGCTGGGGCAGCGTGTTCTTGATCGTGTTCAGGAGGAATCTCTTGTTGGTTCCCGCCAGAGGACACTTCATCCTGGGGGAGAAGACAGGGGCCCAGTTAAATCCCAGGCGCCAAAGTTGGACCCCTGCCCCCCTTCCCCCCCCTCACAATGAGATTAGGGGACCTCCCAGGCCCAAGGGCCAGCCTGGCCTGCCCTGCCTTCAGCTCTCCTTGCATGCCACCTAGTGTAGATTCGGAGTACAAGGGGGGCACAAGCAAGACGCTCACAATGCCAAGAGGGCCTGCACCCCGGGAGACCCTGTCCACCTGGGACTGACTTTGCTCGCACAATTTACAGGGACAGGTGCAGTCACCGTGAAAATTAATGGATCCATCTAAGCTTATTCCTCATTAGCAAATGTCCTTTTTGACTAGAATATGTTTCACGTCCATGCCAGGTGCCTTGCATTCGGGATAAAAGACCCCCAAAGAAAAGGCCCTGGTGGCCTGCTGGGTTACACACGGGGCCCACGACCAGAAGGTCAGCAGTTTGGATCCACCTGCTGTCAGAGGAGAAAGCAGGGGCTGTCTGCTCCTGGGCAAACTGAGCCTCCGAAACGCTCTGGTCCCTTTAATGAGGTCACATGCACATGAGCGCGGGGCACGGAATGAGGAAGACGGAAGGGGAATCGCTGCCTTGAACTGCGGTGCCAAAGACATCATCCGTGTTGGAACCAGTGCGGCCAGAGGGCTCCTGAGAGGCAAGGATGGCCAGCCTGCATCTCACATACTTCGGACATGTTGTCAGGAGAGACCAACCCCTCCCTGGAGAAGGCCATTGTGTGAGTCCGGGTAGATGAGAGAAACAAATTCATAATCAGGCATACGGATATAAGGGGAGGTTTATATACAGGAGGAATGGAACATTGAGAAAGCATCCCAACCCAGTCCAGTCCAAGTCCATAAGTCCAATACTAGCCCATATGTCTGATACCAGTCTGTAATGTCTCTTTCCGACTCACAAAACACATGCAATGACACCGGGACAATCACAGGCCAGTGCATGCAGAGTCTTGTGTGTCGGGCGGCAGTAGAAGCATCCCGGTGCTGGCAGGGGTCTCCCCACGGCTCATTTCCAGGGCTCAGGGTCCATCAGCAGTATCCATTGATGGGAGAAGCATCTCAGCCCTGGTAGGGGTCTCCCCGTGGCCTCCCAAGCATCTCGGTACTGGCATCTCGGTCTTCACGTGGGTTCTCTGGCCCCAAAGGTTCGGTCCCGTCACGGTAAGCCCATGTGGCTTCTCTTCTGCATCCTCAGGATTGATCCACGTGCTATCATTTCATATTGTCAGTAGTTTGCCTCCAAGAGTGTAGGCTAGGCTCCACCCCTACACTCTTGGTCAAATTGGCACCTGAGTATGTGGTTGCCACAGGCATTGTGCTGGGTGTCACGTAGAGGGGCAGCTGGAAGAGGAGGTCCTTCCACAGGACAGACGGACACAGCGGTGGCGGTGGTGGCAGCAGCGATGGGCTGCACATCATGACCATGGGGAGGCTGGCGCAGGGCCGTGTTCTGCCCCATTGTACCAGGGTAGCTCCGTACTGCACCTGACTGGCACCCCGAGACGACGAGCCTGGATGGCACAGTGCTCGCCCTCAAGGTCACCGGTCGAAAAGCACTGGCTGCTCTACGGAGGATGATGGTCTCAGACTCTACTCTGTCTGCGAGGTCGCTGGGAGTCAGCATGAACGAGACGGCCGGCCGTGAGTGAGTGAGTGAGTGAGGCGCTGGGCTGCTGCCTGCCCTGCGAACCCACACACTGATCCGAGGGAGGGGGCCGCTCCCGGCTCCCCAAAGACCAACCGGCTGGGGGCCTCGAGGGAGCTGGTGGACTGTGTCCGGGAGCAGGCAGGGACTCGATGACAGGAGGCGTGATCGGGCTGCTCGTCTGCCTGCTGGGAACATGGGCTCCGTGGTCTCCACTAAAGACCACCCCCAGGAGCCAGCGCCTCTCCCTCCAGAGCCCCTCGTTCAGCCTCAGCAGCCCCCCACCCGCACCCCCGGCTGGATTCTGTGCAGCACGAGGGGGCTTTGTAAAATGCGGGGAAATGGAGAGAGAGCTAGTAGGACTGACTACTACGTGCATTCTCATGGCTTTGTGAGACACGCGCCCAGGCGGGAGGCTTCTACCTGGCTGATTTACTTCATGCCTGGCGTGCTTAAATGCCCGTCTCAAGGCTACTTTTCTGGTGTGGTCAGTCTCTGACTTTGCTTCCCTTTGCTGGGGGCCGTCTGCCGTGAGGAGCTGCTTTGGGGGGGATGCTGGTGCCCCAGAGAAGAGCGCTGGTGGAGCGGTGGGTTACAGACACATGGGCCTGGTAACCACAAGGTCAGTAGTTCAAAGGCCCCAGCGGCACCTTGGAAGATGAGGCTGCCTGCTTCCTTGACGGCTGGCGTCTCAGAAATCCACCCTGTCCGGCGGGGCCACTGTGGGCTTACCGGGCAGGGTGCTGCAAATCACAGTCTTGGGCGAATGTGATGGAGGATTCCACGAGTGTCATCTTTTAGATCACATTCTGATGCCCCGAGATCCCATACAAGGCTTCCCCTGCCCAGCAGCATTCATGAGCCCAGCTCCTCTGGGAGAGGACACCATCTCACAGGAGAGCAGTGCTTGTAGGTGGAGGGCCAACCCCTCCGACTGTGAACCAGAGAAAACACCAGAGAAGCAGCCATGGCTTCACTAACAGATCGTGTCTGATTAGTGGTGGCACCAGGAAAGAAGGGTGGGGGTGGGGTTGGCACAGGGGAGAGCAGATGCAGAGGGACACGCACAAGTGGCCACAACACTGTCGTAGAAGTCACCAGGAATGAGGAGCGAGGACCGAAGTGGAAACAGAATGCAGCTCTGCCAGAGCCCAGATGTGATGGCGGTGGCAACAGCAGTAAGTGCTACTCGGCACCTGGAGCCCAGCTGGCGGCATGTGGGTCAGCGCTCCACTAAGCCCAAGGTCGGCAGTTCAAACTCGGTCACCGCTCCGTGACAGAAGGACGAGGCCGTCTGCTCTGATAAAGGTCCCTCTCCTGTCCTAGAGGGAGGGTGGCCGTGGGTCAGAATTGATCCTGAGGCTTCGCAGGGCTTTCGGAGAAGTGCATGATGGGACCTGCTTACCTCCAGCCATTTGGTGCCTGAGAAGTACTGCAGGGAGCCCTGGGGCAGGGAGGAGGGCTGCGTGCTGGGCGATGATTGCGGAAGAAAGCCGAGGCCATCTGCTCCTGCGCGGAGCCAGTGCACACGGGGGAGCGCTGGGTGTCGTAGTTGGCGTGATCGCAGGGGTTCTCGCTGGCTTTGGGGAAGGAACTCCACATCAGGGCACATCTGGGACCTCTGGAGGCTTACTGGACTCGGGCCCCGGCTCTCTCCGCAGCACCCTGGGGAGACTGCTTCGTGGCTGGGGCCATGCAGAGCTGCTCTGTGGCGTGCACTTTCAGGCTGCAATCGCAACCGAAGCAGGTGGCAGCCAGGTTTTCTTCTGAGGTGCCTTGGGTGGGGGTGGGGAGTGTTGAAAACAACCAACCTGGGATAAGGAGTCCAGGGCTCACCTGTCCAGTGGAGCCACCCTGAAAAAGAGCCCCGGCGGTGCAGGGGTTGGTTACGTCCTGGGCTGCTCCACTGCTGCCCTTGTCAGGAGCTGCAGTCTTAGAACCAACCCACGGGGCCGAGTCAGATGCCACTTGACGGCCCTGGACGTGGGTT
>PVJH01043099.1:0-13816 GCA_004026705.1 Nesogale talazaci | reverse complement strand
GGAAGCCCTGGGAGCGGCCGTGAAGAGGGGCCGGGGCTCTCTGAGAGAGTCCACGTTCTACGGACAGCGTGCTCCACAAGCCTCTCGGGAGAGGTCGACGAGAGGGGTTTTACACTGACATGCATCCAAGTTCATAGGTGACAGTCTCTCTCCCCGCCGTGGGCTTCTGAAGGACAGAGGGAGCTACATACCGATAACAACGGCTGCCCACACTGCAAGACTGAGGGGAGCTGCCTCTTGACAGACACCTTCTGGAGCCCTGTGTCCTGGGGGCTGAGGCTGCTGACTACATGGTGGATGGTTTGAACCCCCTCGCAGCGCGGGGGACCAAAAAAGGAGGCTGTCAACAGTGGGGTCGTTTGCTTGCTTTTAAAAAATGAAACAGTCTTATCCTACGTGGGGTGGGAGTGGGGGGAATGGGGAAACGGGACAGGAATCACTTTACAGACAACTGACGGGCAAAGAAATACGCTGTTGTTGTCTTTTAGCAATCGATCGCTGGCGAGGGCAAAGTTCAGGATGGCTAAGAAAGGAGGTGGAACGGAAACCCTGAAAGAGGAGGGGCAGCCGGTGGCACATCGAGGGGATCATGCAAGAGGAGCTGTGGCATTGGGGCTGCACCCTGGGCTGTAACCCTGAGGCCAGGAGTTCAAACCCGCCATGGGTCTGCAGCCTCACAACCCAGAGGGCAGCTTCCCCCGCCGGTCAGCGTGAGCCGATGGCACTGAGAGGCCGCAACGGCCCACCACGCTGCGTGGGGATCGCTGATTGATGGAGGTTCGGTTCTGTGTGTGCCTTTACCCAACTTAAACAGGCTTTTTAAAAAGAGAGAGAGATGTTAAATAAGACCAGGGAAATAGAACCAGGAAAATCAGATTTTAGGACAAATCACCCCGGTGAGTCATGAAAAATCTGCTCCGGATGGGGGTGGGGGTGGGGGTGGGCTGAGGAGAAGGAACGGACACTGCACATGCTGACGCATGCAGAGCGCCCCTCCCCACCTGGGGCCTTCGCTGGCTCCTGGCTGACATTAACGTGCCATGGGGTCTGCGAGGTTTTCTGTGTTTTTTTTGTTTTGTTTTGTTTTTTTGACGCTGGCGGTGCATTCAGGGAGAGAATCTGGGTCCCGATTGGGTGACTGAAGCGGGCATCCGCTTTACCAAGTGCACTTCAGGACTTCTTTGACTCTTACATACTTAAACTCTCCCACAATGAAAAGCCGTAGCTGTGCCTCATTTACCCGACAAGCTCACTGCCTCCGGACCCAGCGGGGCTGCACAAATGCCGGCGTCGCAGGGGGGTCCTTCCTGCTCCTGGTCCGCAGACTCTTCCCGGTACATCGAGACCCCACCGCACTGCCCAAGCTCCCCTGCCTCTGGTCCTCTGGGGGTGCTTACCCACCTCGCCCCACGGGCGCTGGCCCTCACAAGGGCCGGTGGAGCCTCTGCAGAGGGGCCAGGCCTACCCCAGCAGCCCAGTGAGCACACGTCGCGCCCCTCCCCCCCACCCCCTCAGAGAAGGACAGTGCTGCTGTCTCAGGGCCACTGGCTGGGGTTCCCTGAGCGTGGACAGAGCGCACCCCGGCCCACGCTCTGCCTGCGGGCTGCTCACCCGCCACACTGGTTCCTGGAGGTTTCACGTGGGCTCCCTGCCCCGACCAAAAACCCCTGTAGAAACACCCAGCTCCTGCCTCCCAAACGACACTGTGGGCGCCGCGCTCAGCAGGCAATCGAGGGGCGCGCCTCGTGCTCGGGCTCCCTGGCAGACTGCACGAGCTTCCCGTCTTTGTGTCACACTCACACCTGTGTCCCCAACTGTCTGGGGCCCAAACCACCAAGTTCTGGTCAGCACGTACATGGGCCATTCCAAGGCTGGATCCCGAGTTCCTTCAGACTCGACTGGCTCCCAAAGCTTCCCCTCCCTCAGCGGAGCCTACACCAGGCAGGCCAACGTGTGGCCGACTTCCACAGGGGCACAGCACACCCCACTGCTGTACAGAGGCAGGCAGTGCCAGCTCACGCCAGGAGGGAATGACTGGCAGGGGTTGCAGCAGGAGGTGGGCAAGGAAGGCTGGCTTCCAGTGGCGGAGGACAGGAGCTGGGTGAGGGAGGCCCAGCAGACGCCGGCAGGTAAGGAAGGAGAGAGCGATCAGGCCGTGGCCAGCTCTGGGCGGTGAGGAGAAGGGCTCTCCGTCTTGGGGCTGGACAAGCAGCAGGGGTTGAGGCAGGGAGGGGCCGCCACTTCAAGGGGACAGTCCACAAGCAGCCCGGGCACAGCCCGCCCGGACTCTGCCACAGGGACGTGAAAAATGCCACGAGGTGTCCTAGGGACGTGGCGGCCCTCTCTGCAAGCCGCAGTCACCTCCGTGGGTGTCCCCAATGGAGACTTCCGGCCAGCACAGAAGCGCGGCAGGGAAAAAGGAAGGGCAGGTAAGCGGAGAAGCAAGAAGACCTGGGGACGACGAGCAGAAGGAAAAGTGAGTGGAGGTCAGGGGAAAGGAGCGAGAAAGGCGGGGAGGAGAACAAGGACAAAGCAGAGGGGCACAAGAGACACAGGCTGATGTGCAGGGAGGACCCCGCGTGGGCAGCACCACCAAGTGCAAAGACGCACGGGCACCGAAGCCTCCCCTCCACCTCGAGACTGCCTCGTGGCATGGCCCGAGCCCTGGCCTCGGCGGCCCCAGCTGCAGGGAGGTGGCCCTCTCCCCAGCATGCCCTGCAGTGGACTAGGCCTCAGACACTAGCCGCCCAGAGCCCGTACTTACATGACCACCTCCAGGGACATGCTTAATATTGTCCTTGGAACCACACTTGGACTGAATATGGCTGTAGCTCAGTTTTTTGGAGACTATCTGGACCTAGAGTGTTAGAGAACAGAGAAAAACAACACAAGGGGAGAGGGCTGGTTAGAACTGACACAGGGCAGGCGGTGAGTCCACGACGACCGACAGTGTGGTTAGAACGCCACCCCCACCTTCCGCAGAGCAGGCGTGAGGAAGCACAGGAGCAGAAGCGGGAAGGAGCAGGAAAGGGGGCGAAAAGGAGAACAAAAAAACAGGAGGAGAGGAGCAGATGCCCCCAGCGGCCTGGACTTCTGCTCCACGCGGGCCCTGCTGATCTGGACGGGTCCTGCCGAGGCGAGGCGGGCACCTGCCTGAACACCCAGTGCCTGGACCTGCCGCAGCCAGCGGTCGGGCCTGGGGACAAAGCCTGCTCTGAGAGTCACCGGGCAGCTGGCGAGCGAGGCACGGATCTGATACCCACAGGAAGAAGGAGACACCACGAAGATATACATGCAAATGAGTCAGAGAAGCAGCTGGGCCCACTACGTCCAATCTCAGGCCCAAATCAACACTAGGCGCCAGCTGGGGCCCAGGCTACGGCCTAGGTGGAAGGCACGCTGTCACTCAGAGGCCAGAGGTTTCGGGCTCGACTTCTTTACTGATGCCAAGGTTAACACCGTGTCTCCGATCTGAACCCAGAGTTTCACGTCCAGAGAGCACGCAGGCGCTGAGCAGGGCTGCACGGCTGCAGTTCGGGGTCAGCGAGACCCTGGAGGGGGCGCAATGGCTCCCTGCAAAATCACCAACACAGAGGCAGACTAAGGCTGTGAACGTCTAGTTGGGCTCTCAAGAAGCCACGTTACCAGATCCTTCCTTTGCCCGTTCCAGATGATGCCGCCCCAGGTTGAGGCTTCCACAGAGCAGAAATACCCAGCCTCTGAAATGCCAACCCCCACACACCATTTCCTGCCTTATTTACAATGTCAATGGGAGTGACTCAGTCCCGATCAGAACCAGGGGCCCACATGATCTCTTGTAGCCATCTCCCCCGTTTTATCCAGGCGCCGCCCCCCGCCCCCTGTGCCGGGCTACCGCAGCCAGGGGAAGAAGGAGCCCACTGCAGGCAGCCTGGACCCTGGTGTGGGGCCCAGAGTGTCGGCTGGCCTGTGTCCTCGCGGCAGAGCTCGAACACCCAAGCGGCTGTGGGTCGCTCTTACATTAAGCCTGTTTCCACCGGTGTTGAGCGTCCCAGCTTTCACGAGAGGTGACCAGGGGAAGCTGGGGAAAGGCAGCTCTGGTCACACCTTTCAGCAGGACGAGAAGAACGTTCCCTGACAAGCTGCAGCCGGGGGCCCTGGGGTCTAGCAGAGAGCTGCCGCCGAGTCTCATGGGGAAGGCCGGGTATGGGGGCCTGTGTGTGCTGCATGGGGCGGGGCAGGGGGCGGGAGTGTGTGTGTGCAGAGGAAGGTCTGTCGGAGGGCACTGACCAAGTTTCTGCGACCATTTCATCCAGCTGAATAAGCACGCCCCCAAGTTAACCTTCGGGGTTGACACCAACTAGTTTGATGTCCGAGTCCAACAAAGGAGAGAGGCACTGGGAGAAGTAGAGGCTAGTTAAGGACAGGGGAGAGGTGCCAGGAGAGACAATGGCTCAAGCTGGAAGGACAGTTTATCACCTTTTACCTTCCCGAGGTAAAAGTCGGGACAAAACTCACTTTCCCAGCAGGTGGTTTCTGCGCACTCGCAAGAGGGCCAGTTGTTTTAGTGACTGCGTTAGGTTCAGGTTTTCGAGCTGTGGCAGACGCCTCTGTTTTTTTCTCTAGTTTGGCCTGGATGGAGATAAAGGGAGGGCAAGTTCAAGCCAAGGGGAGAAGAGCCCGAGGGCCATGAAGGGAAGGCGGCGTCCAGGTCAGGGTTGCAGGCTGTGGGCTCCCGGGGAAGACGCACATTTCCCGGGGTCGCACAAGCCACGCCCCTCAGAGAGGGGGCCACGGGAAGAGGAGCCACAGGCCACAGTTCTGAGCTGTAAGACACGACTTGTGAAGGCAAGGAGAGGGCGGAGCAGAACAAGGTCGTGACTCGCGCGCAAGCGTGCGTGCGTGTGTGTGTGTGTGTGTGTGTCTGTTATTTTCAGATCTCACTGCCTTCCAGGGCAAGCATCCTAGACAGCGCCAAGCCGGCTGTCGGGGAGACAGGGAACCACGCACCCTTCCACCAAGCCCTCCGGCTGGCTGCGGACCACTCTGAAGGCACACAGAAGGAGGGGTAGGGGAGGCGGTCGTAGGCTGTGGGTGGCAGAGGCAGCCCCTTAACCAAAGTTCTCCCCCCAACCCAATTCCAGCTCACTGTCAGGGACTTCCCACAGCCACAGGGTCCTGCCTCACGTCTGTCCTTCCCTGTCCCTTCTGCCGGCTTTAGAAGAAAGCCGTTTCAGGATGTTCCTCAGCGGGAGGGGTGGTTTAGGTTTTAGAGAATCGTGCCAGATTTGAGTCACCACTCCAGGGACCTGAACACTTCCAGACGGGCTTCTGCCACCACACAACGAGCCCTTCAGATACTCGAAGCTAACGAATCCGAAGTGCACGCAACTGGCGAGGTTCTGTGGCTG
Source organism: Nesogale talazaci (assembly GCA_004026705.1). NCBI lineage: Eukaryota > Metazoa > Chordata > Mammalia > Afrosoricida > Tenrecidae > Nesogale > Nesogale talazaci. The sequence goes on along the minus strand of PVJH01043099.1, from coordinate 8,426 downwards.
CTACACCTTTCTCCATCACTGCACCCTGGCCATGGGGGTTCCTTTTGTTTAGCAAAGTCAGAAGCGTGCAGCAACCCACCCTGACCACAAGAGGGCACCCGGGTCCTCCTTCAGAGACCAGCCACCTAGCTCAGCCGGGGGTGTGATGCCAAGATGGGTATTTCTGGTCAGCGCTGGGCTCCAGGGTGCATGCCTGGCGTCCCTCACCACTGCGCTGTCTCAGGGCTCCCTGTGTTCTGAAACATAAGCCTACATCCAACACACAGGGTGAGCTGGGAGAGACAAAAGCCTCGCACTCAGCCCAGCCTTTGCCTGGCCTCCTCCAAGGAGCCCCGGCAGACGAGATGTCCTGTCCTAATGGGCGCCTGGTCTGGTGTGAGAACTGCGACGTGCCCAGGGAACAAGACTGGTACGACAGAGGGAGAAGCTCGGGGCAGCATGCCAAGGACCCTGAGCTGCTGGCACTCACCCGGCCTCCACCAGGCTGGTGTTTGATGTTTTCCGTGGAGCCGACTTTGGAACGGACATTCTTCAAGTCAAGGGAGGAGGCGTTGGTGTTCAGGCGGTTCAGGCTGACGGCAGAGGATGTGGGTTTGGCTGGCACCGGCTTCTTGTCCTTGGTGGGTGTCAGAGAGGGCCGGGGAGGCAGGGGCGTGGACTTGACTCTCTGGGGAGGCACCCCTGCCGAGGGTGCTGCCCCCGTGGAAGCCGTGCTTTTCTTGACCGGCGCGGTTGGGGTGCTCTTTGGGCGACTCACGTCAGCTGTGAAGGCACAGTAAAAGGGACACAGCGTGAAGGGGGCCGAGGGGACCAAGAGCCACAGGGATGGAGTGGGTTCGTGGTGGGGCTTCACAGACAGGACGGACCAGTATTACCTGGTGCAGATTTGCTCGCCGTCTTCTTGACCTCGGCCAGTCTCCCCTCCGTCCTGCTGGCTGCACAGAGAGAGAGAGAGAGAGAGAGAGAGAGAGAGAGAGAGAGCCTGCGCGTCAGCGGACTGACCATCTCACCCGACATGAACACTCCACGACTTCCATCCAGTCATGGCTGAGCGCCCTCTTTGCCAGGAGCGGGGCGGGTCTCTGGAGGAGCTGATGGGGCAGGCAAGGCCAGGGGCCCTGTGCCACGGTCCTTACACTGATAATGCCGTCTGCACGTCCGTTCCCTCCTCGTCATGAGACTCCACCACTACCATGTGGGGTCAGAAAGAACGGGATGATAAATTGCACCGGGGAGTTCGTGACACAGTTACGACCATACGGGATCATGAATCATTCACCTCACGTGGACACTGGCTCTCCACGGTGAGACCTGGAGTGACCCCCCCCCCCAGCTGCTCACCACTGAGGGCAGGCTGACCGGTCACCTGCACAGCTGTCTGTGTTCCCCCTGAGAGCCCTGGGAGGCTCCGCGGGGGAGATGGCACTCACCAGAGGGCCTCTTGGTCAGAGGCATCGGGGAGCTCCTACGGCCGGGCGCGGCTGCAGGGGGAGTGGTGGCTGCCGGGGCCTTCGGCACAGTCTGGGTGCTCTTGGGGCCGGGCTTGGTGGCTGGGACAGAGGCTGGCTTGGGTAGTGAGGGTCGCTTCTCAGGCACCTTTGCCTCGGGAACAGGCTAATGACAGAAGAGTGGCCGTAAGAGGTCTAGTCCAGCAACAGCCCCATGAAGTCATGCTGAAGAAAGGCTTCAGTGTAAGCATGCACTAGAAAACAGAGGTCCGGTGGGGTGGGCACTAACAGATGGGAAATAACTTCAAGGCTCTCCAGACAAAAGGGGAAACTGGTCACACAGGGTGCTGACAGGGACCGTGAACCAGGGAGTCCAACTATCTGAGTAACCATAAAATAAAATGCATGAAAATACATGACCAGACGAGATGCCTGCATCTAATATAAAGCTACTCTCCCCCCAAACTAAACTGAATCAAATCCATTGCTGTGGAGCTGGTGCCTTAGAGCACAGTTTCCCACACCCCCCGGTGGTGTGTGGAATGGTCTAAGAGCATTGTAAGAGCAGATATCTACACTTTATCCTGGATTCTGGGCTGGAGTACAAAAGGTTTTCATTGCTAGGGAGGTCATGAGGATTTTTTTTTTGGGGGGGGGGGGTCGCATCACTGTCCTCTGGTGGTTGTGGGAGCTATCCAGCCTTGCTCCTGGAGAGCTGCTGCTGGATGTGAACAGCCACACCCGTGGGCTGCAGTCCCGCACTCAACTACTGCGCCACCAGGGCTCAGTCCGAGGAAGTTTTCTTTTTTAAGAGGACAGTAGAGTATGTAAGTTTGGGAACCTCTGCCTTAGATAACAACACACGAAATAGCACCCGAAGTTAAAAAAGAACGTCAGTCATTTGGGGCCCAGCCATGCCCATGGAATGCTGACCAGAACAGCTCCACAGACAGAGCTGGGCACCTGCCCTCCCGTCCGCCTCCAGTGTGTCCTCGGGCACATCGCCGGTCCTCGGCGCTTCGTGTGCCCATATAGGAGCGGGAGGCCTGGCTGGGCGGGATGCCGGGGCGTGGAGGAGGGGAGCTGGGGATGCAGAGAGGAGGCAGGCGGGTGGTGCACACCTGAGAAGCAATAGAGGAACAGACGTCCTGCCCCACGAAAGCACAGTGCTGTCAGACGGGGCTGAGACCCAACCCTGCTGAGTGCCTGTGCCAGGGTGCTCAGGAGAAAGCCCCCCCCCCCCCACAGCTTCGCCCTCCAGGGGGAACAGCCACATGGAGGGCAGTGTGTGGGCAGACACCACCACGGCCCTGCTTCTGTGGAAAGACCGGGATTCAGAAACCAAGGAGCGGGCTCTCAATTACAACACGCCCCACGCTCCAACCTGAGGGGACTGGCCACTTCTGTCCAGCAAGGCTCTAAGTCAGACATGGAGGACCATCGAGCTGGGATCCCGTCCACTGGCCCTGCTCCCCGTCCTGGGCGGAGCCCGGCACAGGACTTCCTGCCGAGGAGTGGCTGCTCTCTGACTGCCTTCAAAGCTGGAGACTAACTCAGACGCTCTGTGGACGCCTTCCAGTCGAGCGCTGGGACAAGCATTCAGAACAATGGCATCCCAGACCGCCTGTCGCTGAGGTGGTTCCGACTGACGGCAACGCTCCGTGCGGGATGTTGTAGGTGGTGTTCCGTCTTCACTGGGCCTGCCCGCCTCCCGTGCTCACCAGATGGTTGCACCAGGGCTCCCGGCCGGAGGGTGTCCGGAGTCTGTCTCTCTGCTGGGACGAGAAGCCTTAAGGGCTGCGTCCCTTTTAGCTGCCAGGCAGACTGGACTCTCACTGCCGGTCCTCAAGTTTTGTTCCCTCCTTGCCAGAAGTAGACTTATTTTTTATTAAAATTTCCAACATTTTACTGGGTGCGCTTATGGATATCACAATAATCTATAGTCTAATCAGACTTCTTTTTTTCTTTTTTTACTCCGCCCCCCAGGGGGTGCACCATTCCTGGAAGTACTGCAATCCCAGGTCAGTGCATGGAGTAGACAGAGCAAGCTCCTATTTCATCTCCCTGCTCCCAGAATCCATTTAATATACTGTCCTTGGATTGAGGACGTATCAGATATTACACTGAAAAGAATGGATTCTACACTTGATCTTAGCCAAAAGGCCGAGAAACCATAGACTTATTTGTTCTTTCTTTCTTTTTTTTTTTTTGGGGGGGGCATCACTGCCCCCTGGTGGGAGTGGGAGGCCCAGCCTTGCTCCTGGAGAACTGCTGCTGGATTTGAACCGCCAAGCCAGTAGGCCACAGTCCCGCACTCAACCACTACGCCACCGGGGCTCAGCTCTGAAAGACTTATTTTTTTCTAAAATGTTATTTTTCCCATCAAAGAAAGGATAGCGATATGTTTAATTAGAAATGGGATCTTAGTTTATTTCCCTCTTTTTAATCTCTCAGAAAGTTTCGACCTCTTATCCGGACCCAAACAAGAGTAATAATTATAAATCAGGCCACCTCACCGGGTCAGCTATATCTCGAGGTTCTGGCTACAAGCCACAGGCAGGAAGGCATGCAAGCACTGTGTCCACAGAGGCCCTGAGCTTCAGCACAGGACTTCCACCCGAGTGCGACAATCCCAACCCCCCCCCCCATTTACCAGCACAGGGCTCTGAGAGGGTTCGCTGAACTGAGCTTACGGTTCCTCATCCACAAACGAGGAGGCTGTGATTGACAGCCGGGGGTTGCCAAAAGGCAGAATGAATGAAGTTGAGAGAGACACCGATGCAGCATCCTTCACTAAATACAAAAAGCCTCACTGTCCTCGATGCCCTGCTCTCCGTGGGTCCTCCGCACCCCATCCCATCCCTGGTGCCTAAGCAGAGCTGGGCCGCCGCCTTTTCATTCGAACCAACCGTTTCCTACAGATGAAGAGAAGAGGCTGGCGTGGCAAATGAGGGCCCTGCCACGGACGCTGCGGCCCTATGCTACGGCAGAAGTCCTGCTTCTTGGTCACGGTTTCAGGCCAGACTAGAATTTCTAGGATTTATCAGTTTTCTGTAGAAGACGAAGGTAAGATGCTGACATTTAAATCCAGGGAACTATTCCCCCACCCCACCGTAAATTTAATGCACAACAATACATTCACTGGAGGGACCTCCTCCAACGACACTCGAGTTGGGACAGTCGCGGAGAAAGGCGGCCCACGGCCTCTCCTGCCCTCTTTCTGGGACAATCCTGTCAAGCTCATGCCGCTTCAGCGTGAGCAGTGTCTGGGCAACCGAGTGTGGGTGACCTCAAACACTCCAGAAGGAACCCGGCGAGCGGCAGGCCAACATGTAACCCGCAGGAAGCCACCCCCTGACTGGGCACTGCCGAGGGGCTACGGAAGAAAGCCATGTGTGCACGGTGACTGAAGGGACAGGCAGAGAACTCAATCTGCTACGGAAATGACTCCCCAAATGAGTAATTCACTGGCATGAGTCTGGCGAATGTCTACATGGGTGGAAAGAAATGTGGGGGAAAAGGAAGAGAAACTCGGGCAGAGGGAACACTGCAACCAAGTGGGGCAGGGGGGAGTTGTGTGAAGAACTTCAGCAGGGAATGGCTGCCTCAGCTGGTCTCCACATTAACTTCCAACCACCCTTCCCTGGCCTTTTGTCAACTCCACCAGCTACAAGGGTGCGTCTGTCTGCCTCACAGGGAAGAGGGGAAGACCCTCTCCTGCGACAGAGATAACCACTTACCTTTGACTTCCCGTCTCGTGCAGGTAAGGCGGCAGGCCTGGCAGAGGCGGCAGCAGGGCGTTTGGGTGGGGCAGCGGCTACTGAGCCTGAAGCCAGGCTCATGGGTTTTTTATTTGGCCCACCAAGGGTGGTGGGGACTGGCTGCTTAGGGCTAGAAGTGGACTGTGGTTTGGCTTTCGAAGCTGAAGTCTTTGCAGGTTGAGTGGCGGCCAAAGGCTTTAGGGTTGATTGGATGTTTTGTTTATTTTTTGTAAAGGCCAACATCAAACACACAGACAAGAATAAAAACAAATTAAAAAAATGTATAAATTGCACAATTCAAAGAAAAAATACAAGCAATGAGGAGAGATGCAACTCAAAAATAGCATTTCTTTCTTCTGAGTTTGGTAAATGGTGGGATTAAACTACGATATTTAGAAATTATTTTTTTTAATAACGGTGACCCTGCAATGGAAGCTTGGCCGCTGAGGATTTCAATTCTGTGAAAGCTTTAAAAGCTTCAACTTTTGGTGGCTGTAATGAATCAAAACGCACACCGCCCCCCATTAGATTATGCCATGATGACCCGCACCTCTAGAGGACAACAGGACTCTCCTGTTTCCAGGCCACACGAAGGGGCGGTGTTACAGCCTTCGGTCAGTGCACACATGGGGTGGCTCAAGCTACGCTCCACCTGGAAGACCTGCCTTCCCTCTTCATACCCTTGGATTTCAGAACGGCCTTCTGATCCCCGAATTTCTCCTTAAGGGAAGTAAAACACAAGCTGACACGTGCTCTGAGAACGAGATCAAAGGCAGGGGTTGGAAGGTTTGGATTAGGTAAAAATAAGAGGACGGAGTATCTCCTAAGCATGTACAAATTTGAGACAGGGCTCACAGCAGCTCAGAAAAAAGAAATTTTGATATTCACGATTGAAGCAATAGCAAAAGACCCTATGTTTAAAGAGATCACAGCGGTGGATGATGGCGTGCCATCCTGGCACCTACCTTTGCTTTCTTCTCCGGGCTGGGTGGGAGCTCCTTCTTTGGCGGGGTGGTGATGTCATTTCCGGTCACACTCACAGTGGGCAGTCCTTCTTCTGGCTTGGCTACTCCAAAAAGGTGAAAGGGTAGACATTACGCTCAGCAAACGTCTTTCACACCCAGTCAGAAAACGCAAGCCTAGCAGAGACACACCACCACCTGCCACTGCATCCTGCAAAGGGCCCACAGGGCTTCTGCTGCTCCCGAGTGCACAAGCCTCCCAGCTTCTCCGCATTGAGTGAGAACAGAGACCAGGGAGCTGTCCCTGTGGAGAAGCCACTGCGGTGGCGTTTAGACAAGTGGTCAATGGAAGAAAATGGCTCTTGAACTTCAGGTTCCAATCTCTGGAGGCCTGCAAAGAGGCTCTGTCACCCATACGGGGGACGGACAGAGATCTCTTCCTCTGGAGCCTCTCTCAGGGAATAAGGTTGCCAAGAGGTGGGTTAAGAGCCAGAAGGTCACCCAGTGTCCTGCCTTCACTTCCTTGCCCTGCGAAACACCGTTTTATGAAGACTGTGAGATTAACTTGACCCAATTCTAACAGTGACCCAGATTCCCAACAAGGCAGAGGAAGATCCATGAAACACAGTAGCTGCCCAGGGGCAAAAGTAAAAAAAAAAAAAAAAGACACTGAAACTCCCAAAGACAAATTTATATTAAAATTATATAAATAAATGCTAAAAACCAATCAACACAAAGGTCAACAACCTACTGGGAAAAGGGCCAGGATATTTTGAACTGAGAAGGATCCCTAATCGTAAGCATGAGAAAGGAAAATGAAAAACATACTGAAATGTTATTTATGACCTATATTTTGTCAAAATCCCTGACATCTAAAACTAATTATTAAAGACAACTAGGGGCTGAGCCCCGGTGGCACAGTGGTTGTGCGCAGGACTGCGGCCCACTGGGATGGAGGTTCAATTCCAGCAGTGGGGCTGGGCCTCCTACTCCCACCACTGGAGAGCAGTGATGCCCCCCCAAAACAAACAAACAAAAAAGAAATCATGAGTGCAGATAAAACTCAATCTAGAAACCCAGTTTCCACAAGTATTTAAAAAAAATTGATGACTGATTTGCACCTTTTTAATTTTGTAATCTGACAAGTCAGATGTGTATATTTAAAGTTTTTTAATTGAAATTATCAATTCAAAGTTTTTCATTTATAAGTATAAAGTTTCCTCTAACATTTAGAATCTATTACTATTGTTAATAATAACTGGGCTGAGCTCCAGTGGCATGGTGGTTGTACGCGGGACTGCAGCCCACTGGGACGGAGGTTCAATTCCAGCAGTGGGGCTGGGCCTCCTACTCCCACCGCCGGAGAGCAGTGATGCCCCCCCAAAAACAAACAAACAAAAAATAACAACTACTTATCTGTGACATAAAAAAATAAAACCTTGAAAAAATGTGTGGTCATTCGTTTTACATAATACCATATTCAAATCTGAGTGTGAAATTACCTTATTCCTCCCAAATTCTCTTCTTCTTCTTTTTTTTTGGCATCACTGCCCTGGTGGTGGGAGTGGGAGGCCCAGCCTTGCTCCTGGGGAGCTGTTGCTGGATTTGAACCTCCAACCCAGTGGGCCGCAGTCCCACGCACAACCACTACGCCACCAGGGTCAGCCCAAATTCTTTTCTTTACTGGATAGTTCTCAAGAAGACTTTTTCCAGTAACAGAAGAAAAGCGCTTTGAGAGAAATAATTATCGGAAGACCAAGCTCTGTACCCACAGTGTCACACACATAAAATCTTACAGAAAAAGCTTGTCTTTTTTTTAAAAAAAAGGTAGTATTTTAATTTTTCCTCCTCCTTTTCTCTCCCCATTCTTCTAACCATCTAGGTCTCTGTTTCTTTTGGTATCTGAAAATCTTTTACCTTAATTCCTTTTCATTTATAAAGTGGTCTCACAGAATATTTGTCTTTATGTGACTAACTTCACCCAGCCTAGTCTCTTCCCAATCTATTCATGCCATGAAGTGTGGAACAATTTCATCATGCTTCTTCACTGAGGTGCTGCAGTCCGTGCCAACGCTGATGTACTCATTCCTCCACTGAGAGGGAGGGAGCTGTTCCCATCTTCTTGCTAGTGTGACCAGTGTTGAGATAAACATGAGCGCACATCTATCAGCTCCTGGTTTGTTAAATTTATTAATTGGAATTTAATACATATATCTCATATGCCATAGTTCAATCACATCAAGTACAGTTGTATA
>PVJH01043098.1:0-13830 GCA_004026705.1 Nesogale talazaci | reverse complement strand
CCCACATCACTGCCCTGGTGGGAGTAGGAAGCCCAGCCTTGCTCCTAGGGAGCTGCTGCTGAATTTGAACCATCAACCCTGTGGCCCGCAGTCCCACACACAACCACTGCACCACCAAGGTTCAGCAAAGAAAATACTACTTTGTTGCTAATTTTAGGCTAGTCGTATAACACCTTGAAGCCTTTCATATATATATATATATATATATATATATATATATATATATATATATATATTGTTTTTGGTGGAGCATCACTGCCCTCTGGTGGTGGGAGTAGGAGGCCCAGCCTTTGCTCCTGTGGAGCTGGAGTTGAACCTCCATCCCAGTGGGCCACAGTCCCGTGCACAACCACTACGCCACCGGGGCTCAGCCCCTTTCATATATTTTTGTCAGAAGACTTTATAATAAGATGTGTGTATTTCCTTTTCTAAAACTCCTCAAAAATTAGGGGAGGAACTATCTGGATAAAGAAGGTGTGGATGGGAACCCTTGAAGGAATGTAATCAGTGTCTCTGATTTGTACATATAGAAATGGGTGAACTATGTTTTCCTGTGTCTATAAACTACATTTTTTTAATTATTCAGAAATAGAAATAAATCATTGGGGCCATCTAATCTCATCCCCTTCCTTTCCTTACGTCATTTGTTTTTAAAGCAGTGATTGCAATGTCATAAGAGACTTTTTATGGAACCATAAATTTCTTTATTGTAAAGAGTTCAAATAAACTCTTGGAATTGTGGAAGATAGAAGGGACCGCCAGCTGCTTTGCACTAGATGGGAGGAAGGGTCAAGAAATAAGGTGGATCACAAACTCTCTGAACCTCAACATTGTTGCAAAATAACAAACTAGAAAATTTCCAATAAACATTATTGCTTAAGCAGTTATTGACTCCAAGAGTCAAGGGCCAGCTGGGCACAGCAAGACTTCACATAATAGCACACTTCATTCTCCATCATGTTCATTTACAGTGCTGTGGAAACTAGGGGGGAAATGGAGTAAAGACTCTGCAAATAAGTACAAGATCTTCCATATTTACTTAGAAAGGGCCCATATTCTAGCTGATTCGTTTTGTTTTCATGTAAAGAGCAATAGATATCTTAGAAGGAAAATCTTTCTAAATGTTTTCATAATACTGATCAGGCCTATAACATTTTAAAAGAGAACAAAGTTTAAGCTATCTTGTGGATGTTAGAGAAACAGTCAATAAAAACTATATCAAATGTAATCAATATATTTAGAATAATAATAAATTCAATAATGTGTTTTATTTTTTTTTCTAGATTATGTTGCATTACTATTAGATATATCCAGGATAAAATATATGAGCTACTAAATTAGGATTGAGGTCAGATGGTTATATGAAAGCTTGACATTCTATTAGTCCATTCATTTAGAATTACTTAAATTAATCTTATTATAATTACTATGATCCTAACATTTCACCCAGTACACAGATAATTCATTTTAATTTCAGGCTAAAATTGCTGGAAATTTAGGTTGCCTCTTTCCTTTCTAGCTTTAGTTTATTGTGTTATCATATTATTATTACTACTCAGCAGCTGCTCCGAGAGATGTAATCCTTATTGACCTGTGTGTGCTGGTGAGGTTTCTTTAGTGAGATTCTGGCAGCATAGAATATCTTGTTTGTGGATAATACCCGACAGGTGTTTATCTTCCCCTTTGTTTTCCTTTGGCGTGACCCAATTTTACAAAGATTTGAGTACAACTTACTTTCTTTACAACTTTTAAACTTCAGAATCCTGGACCTGGACAGACAGGACTTTTAATCAACCCAGTCAAGGAAATATACATGGAAAGGAGGGCATGGAAAATTTATGGAAACTAAGTTTCTGTAATCATATTGAAGCAACCTTGGATTTCACAGCAAAATGCAAGGACTTGCAAAGAATTGGCAAGCTACCCTTTGTCATTCACTTCTGTTCCTCATTCCTCAAAGTTAGCAGATCCTTTCATAAACTACCATAGCCCCACTGATGCACTAATTAGGCAAGCCACAGGCTCATTTCAATCACCGTAACAATGAGCAACCCAGAGGAGCACCACTTGTTGTTAGGGACTGCCTAGGCAATTTCAAGTCACAGCAGCTGCCTATGACAACGCACACGGGGACTTCAAAAAGTACATGAAAAATAGAACAAAAAGATAGTGGAACTTCTCCACTCAGTGTTTGAAGTTCCCTTGTAGAACTGCCATATAGGGTTTTCTTGGCTGGAATGAGTAAGCTAGAATATAAATCAAGAGGACAGCCACTTATAGAAGGATTGTGGGGAGGAGACAAGCCCGTTAGGGTGCAGTATAGTAATGATAAAACACAACTTTCCCCTAGTTCTTCAGTGCTTCCTCCCCTTGCCCCCACCCCACTATCATGATCCCAATTCTACCTTACAAATCTGACTAGACCAGAGGATGTACACTAGTACAGATAAGAACTGGAAACACAGGGAATCCAGGAAAGATGAACCTTTCAAGTGGTAAGAGTGGCTATACCAGGAGGGTGGAGGAACAGTGGGGTAGAAATGGGGAACCGATTACAAGGATCAACATATAACCTGCCTGGGGAACGAACAACAACAGAAAAGTGGGTGAAGGGGGCCATCAGATAATGTATGACCAAATAAGAAAACATAGTAATAATTTATAAATTTTCAAGGATTCATGGGGGAGTGTGGAGGGAGGGGAAAACATGAAGAACTGATACCAAGAGCTCAAGTAGAAGGCAAATGTTTTGAGAATGATGATGGAAACAAATGTATAAATGTGCTGATACAATGAATGGATGTATGGATTGTGATAAGAATTATACACGCCTCCAATAAAATGATTTTAAAGAAAAGAATATAAATCAAGAAAACAGCTTGTTGAGAACCAATGCCATAAACAATAAGAGACATTCAGTTTTACTCTTATATCGTTAAATAAGATTTTAAATGGAAGACAGGTGACTTAAATGGTATTTAAATGGTAAAAACAGATTCCTGGGGAAGATGGTAGCATGGTGGGATATCACTATATTTGTAAAGTGAGAGGACAGCATGCAAACCTTTTATCTTACAGAATTCTACCCAATAGTGACTCAGAAAAAGGTACCACACAATCAAGCACCAAGATGGAAAGACATACTGGAATGCATCAAGTTCTCTCTTGGTTTATGAGGAAAATAGTCTCAGTTTTTCTAAATTATATCAGAAACAAAATACAAACAACAGGCTGTAAGAGAAACCACCAACCAGATGTTGCATCTCTGTCCATGATGTGAGAACCTGAGACTAGTCCTCATTGGTTATCCATGAGCAAGTAGATACTGAGATCAGAGTGATAATTGCAGAGGTTTTTACTTGGGCAAAAGGATTGTATTTACTTCCTCTCAATTAGGCTTAACATCTATTTTGTTGAAAATTCTAAGACATGTTCATTGAAAAGCATATGATAAAAATCCTGCAGTCTTGCTGTCCTATGGGGATATAGTCTGTTACCCTTCAGTTAACAAATAGAATGGAATATTAAACTAGGTAAGGTATGCTATTTACTAACTCAAAGAGAAGATTTGAAGGTTCAGCTTCTTGAGAAAAACAATGTGTGTTTTCATAGACTGTTATATCAACTGATTGTGTATGATGAAATATACGTTTCATGTTTTTAGCACTTTGTTCTGTATAACTAAGGTGAATTGTTTAAAAAGTTGCATAACTAAAACTCTAATTGTGTAACTATTTTTTTAAAATAGGAAACTAACAGAGACTCATCTGAAAACCATTCCCAGTCATGCATTTTCAAATCTGCCCAATATTTCCAGGATGTAAGTAATTATTTTGAAGATCATTTGCAATTATAACATGATTTTATAATTGTGACATATGCTCTATAATAAAATATTTTGTTTTATGTTGTTTGTGCTCACTTTAAGTCAGTGTCATGTAAACTTTGTATGTATGAAATATAAAAATATATTTACTTGATTTTGTTACATTTCTACTCCATAATTCCTAAATGATTTTTTTATACCTCGAGAAAATTTGAATTCATTTAATCTTGATCATTTTATGATTCTTGTTGTATTTTAATGTTTCTTAGGATAAAAACTTTAACTGGAAATTTCTTGTACAGACAGATTTATATACTTATCTCCCAGTGTATCTATTCTAATGCAACCAACCTTTGGTATATCTTTCACTACTAAATTTGTCATAGAAGTGGTCAATGATTTCCAACCTCTCTCATAAAGAATAAGGAAATAAAAGAAATAATTAGGAATAATCCTAAGTCTTCAAAAAGTGAATTGCTATCTACTCTCAGTGAGCAGAGAAGGCTTTGTCTGTTGGGCTGACAGAGAACATCTACAGATGAACTGAATGCGGTCTCTGTTTCATTCAGTTCACCAGATTAGGTTGTGTTAGTCCAGGTTGACTAGAGAAACAAACCCAAAGACATGCATGTGTGAATAAGAAAGACCTTTATATAAAAGAGCAATGGTGTACTCAGAAAATATTCCAACCCAGTCCAGATCAAGTCCTCCTATATGTTTGACACTAGTTCATAAATTTCTCTTTAGACTACTCAAAGACATACATATGGATATAAGGAAAAGGTTTATATACAAGTAGAATGGAACATTAAGAAAGCATCCCACCCCAGTCCAGTCTAAATCCATAAATCCAGTATTAGGCCATATGTTCAATACCAGTCTATAAAGTCTCCTTCTAACTCACAAAGTCACAGGCCAGTGGGTGCTGGCATTGGCAGGGGTCCCCTCATGGCTCCTCATTTCCAGGGCTTAGGGTCCATCAGCAGTATCCATTGGTGGTAGAAACATCTGAGCGCTGACAGGGGTCTCTCTGGCTTTTCTGGCTTCTTCAGGATAAGGCCGTGTGGCTTCTCCTCCAGCTCTTCTGGTTCCTCAGATGCTGCCATCTTGTCTTGTCAGTAGTTCGTCTCTCCAGGAGAGAGTGAGTCGAGTCTCTCTTTTACAATAGGGAAATACCTCAAGACTACCCAGAATTCTCAGGAGAAAGCCCTGCCTACACAGAGGCCCCACTGGCTACTCATTGACTACCTCCAGATTGACAGGCCAGACTCCACCCCTAGACTCCTAATCAGGAAATTGACATCAAGTACATGCCCGCTACAATGAGCATCACAGAGTGCCATATTATTAGAACAAAATGTTCTTGTGTTGAGGGAGGACTTGAGTATAGGCCCAATGTCCAGTTGCTACCTTGATACTAACACAAATATATTTACCTAGACTTATATCCCTATTGTTATATATCAGTATATATATGGCCATACTTAAACTTCTATAAATGTATTTTGCCTCCTAGTTCTTTCCTCTGTTTTGAATGAGTGTTTACCTAGGGTAGTTAATTCAAAAACTAAATATTCATTCCTACAACTCAGATCTATATTATAAACTTCTTTCTGAAAAGCACCACTTTGGTGGACCAGCTAGCACTTCAAACTCATAATTTCTAAAATAAACATCACCTTCCTCTTAAATTAATTTCCTTTCTGTTAACAGCACCACTGTTTAGTACTCCTCCCCATCCTTCATCTCTCTTATACAACTGCCTATTTGGTGTCTCCACTTAGATGTCCCAGTAGTTTGCCATTGCATTATTCAAACAAATCATTTTTGAACCCTGCTATGCTTAGCACTCTGCTAGGTACGCCTTAGAAACTTGAGTTTCATTCCTAAGAGAGTGGTGAAAGGAGAAGCTATAGAGAGTGATGGGACACATAGCTTGAGATCTGCCTGATCAATTTTAAAAAATGGTTAAAAAAGAAAGTGCCAAGCAGGAGAAATGTCTGGGCTCTTTGAGAAATTGCATTAACTTTGTTAAGGCTGAAGTTTAGTAGGGAAGAGAGAAGTGACAGCAAAAATAAGATTTTTGTGGTAAGCCCAGATCTTTAGACTGATACTAAGGACTCTGAACTCTTCCCTAAAAGCAAGGTGGAGTCATTGTCTGATTTCAAGCAGGCAAGTGACACAATTTGATTGTTCTTTTAAAATCATTTCTCTGAATGTACTATGGAGGATGAGTTGAAGAGGAATACTTCCAGGTTGGTGACCCAAAACCCATGAGGAAGCTGATAAGAAACCCCAGAGAAGAGGGATCATGAACTGAATATTGACAGATGAGTGGGGAGTTTTTGTTTTGTTTGTTTGTTTTACGGGAGCCCTACTGGAGTGGTTACATGTTTGACTGAAATTCGCAAATCAGCTATTTGAAACCACTTCTACTCCCATAAATAGTTAGTCTCAGAAATGCACATTGGGAAGTTCTACTCTGTCCTCCAGGGGTCGCTATGAGTAGCATTGATTTAATAGCCGTAACATGGTGTTTTTATAGTCACACTGTAGCACCCCTCAAAGAAGGTACCATTAGGCTGGGAAACGTGGAACTCCCATCCTTATCTTTAGAATTATTTTTTTAATAAATCATTTTATTGGGGGCTCATAAAATTCATCACAATCCACACATGCATCCATTGTGTCAGGCACTTTGGGGGGGCATCACTGCCCCCTGGTGGGAGTAGGTGTCAAGCACTTTTGTACATTTATTTCCCTCATCATCTCAAAACACTTGTTCTCTACTTGAGCTCCTGGTATTTATTCTTCATTTTTCCCCTCCCTCTCCGCTTCCCTCCCATCCTTACAATCTTAGCTAACAACCATTCCCCTGAGACCTGAGAGAAATACTAATTCTTCTAAACTAGAACAGTCAGGAGATTGTGGAGCAATAAATATGCAAAGTTAGAGACACAACTTGCTCTTCAGATGATCCCGCTGCATCTCTTTCTTACCTTCAGTCTCCAATCAACAAAGTAATTCTTTTCAGTGACTTCCACATTGGAGGTACCATGTTTGGATTAAAGTTGTCTACATAATGCTGTTATCCACTAAACACTAGACACTTAGAAAGTATGAAAAACCAAAGGATAGTTGTTTGGAAAATAGGTCATGCAAAACAGAAACATAAGTCCATTTGAATTGTTACAATTGCTTTTACACATTCTACCAGTGGACATCTTCAGCTGGCAGAAACCATTCAAGCTCTAGATCAGTGGAAATCAACCCTGCCTGCCTGCATACAGAATCATCTTGGAAGCTATTAAAAATAGCTTCGTAAAAATGCCTCGTAAACTCTGATTTAATAATCCTGTACTGAGCTTTTGATATCAGTAGGTTTTAAAAGCAACATGGGCTTTTTAAGTGTGTGGCCAGGACTGATCATCAACCTCTGCTATGTCTGCTAGTGGGCACCATCTGTTAATCATTACTTTCCCCAAATGTCAAAGAGAAACAAGGTCACTGATTTGATAGTATTAGTCATTCTTAGTACAAGACGGAATTTGAGGAGACAATTTGAAAGTTCAACCCTTATTTATTCTTGACAGGTTGTATTCCTTTTTCTTTTTTCTCTTTTGATACAGAAAACTTTTACTTGAATTATCTTTTGCTTACAAAACTCAAGGTGAATCTTACATTTTTAGAGTCATTCAAACTCAAGGGCAGTCTCAAAGGACTATAGCGTTGCCATACCTCGGGATGCTGCATGCAATAATCTTGGTTTCTTCATTCTCTCTGAAACCGTGTTTCTAACCCCATGCTATTATGAAGTGCATTGTTAGAGACGTCTTCTTATTAATTTTTTATGTTCTTTTCAAAAGCTCTGCATTTTTCGATTTTTAAAATAACTCATGTATTCATACATTTCTTTATTCATGTATTTAAGAGATATTTTGAGAGTTCAATGGCTAGCAAAAATAGAAAGTTTTTCATTTCAGAGAAGTAGTAAGTGATACAATATAAATCAAAGACAATTAACAAACCACTGGATAATCAAGCACACGTTATAATTTGTGAGAGAAGCAACTTGTGATGCTGAGAGAATATAATAAGGGGATCTGACGTAAAGGGCTATCTGAAGGAAGTGATATATGAACAAGATCTGAAGGATGAATGTGACTTACTGTGTCGGGGATCATCAGGTGTCATGGGATGCAGAAACAGGAGTAGCTCATTTTAACATAAGGAGAAAGCATGAGGATTATGAATGTTGCATGATCTGGAATGTCCATGACTAAGAAACCATACCATAATTAATAGTATGTTTGAAGTTCCTCACCCTACTAACTTTCTATTTTGTCTTTTATTTTTTGTGACATTCAGCTACTTGTCAATAGACACAACCCTGCAACGTCTGGAATCTCATTCCTTCTACAATCTGAGTAGAATGACTCACATGTAAGTCTTCATTAATGTCACTGCCATTGATGACTTGGGGTCTCTGAAAGGCAATGAGAGCTGGTTTGGTCAAGACATCTGTTTTTTATTAGATTCTAACTCTCTCCCTCATTCCCAAGTTTCTGTTAATTCATGCTAATTACTTCTCAGTTCCATGACTGAAAACTGAAAGGCACCATTAGAAGATGTTCTCCTCTTGAACTGTTTTATTCTATTATTATCTTGTCTATAAAGTTATTGTTATATAGACCAGTGAGTCAATAAATATTTACCGAATACCTATATGATGCCAGAGAATATGCAAGATTCTGAGATAAAGACAAATTCTATTCCCCTTAATTAGGAAAGATAGGAATTTACTGAGATTAGAATAGAAAAGTGATTAGCAGCAGTGGTTCTAGAGTAGATCCTTGTCTTTGTTACGTGCCGAGCCACTTCCAACTCACTGTGACCCTGATGGTGATGGAAGAAAACCCTGCCCCAGAGGAATGTACAAGGACACGGAGAAAAGATCTAGGAGCAAAGCTACAGATAGAGGTATAAACATAGGTGTGTACATATGTAAATACATTAATTCACAACAGTAGAGGTATTGGCCTATGTAGGTATGGCAATACATTGAGGTAGTGGATGGACTTTGGGCCTCAGTTCAAGCTCTGCCTCAATGCAAGAACACTTTGTTCTTACAGCCTGGCATTCTGTGGTGCTCACGTTCCCAACATAATCGCTGAAGATGAAATGGGTGCATAAGCAAAAGTGGTGAAGAAAGCTGATGGTTCCCGGCTATCAATAGATAAAGAATCTGGGGTCTTAAAGGCTTGAAATTAAACAGGCTGTCATTTAGCTGAAAAGCAACAGCCCACATGGAAGAGGTACCAGTTCGTGTGATCCTGAGGTGTCAATGGGATCATGTGTCAGGCATCAAAAGACCCTGAAAAATCATACTGATGTGAATGAGGGCGGTCGGAGTGGAGGCTCTAAGTCTATCTCTAGACAATGGGACATCCCTCACAGAAGGATCGTAAGGAAGGAATGAGTCAACCAGGGCGCAGTATAGCACTGATGAAGAAATCAATGAAGCACACAATATTCCTCTAGTTTCTTGATGCTTCCTCACTCCTTCACTATCATGACCCCAGTCCTGCCTTTCACTGCAGACAAGACCAGACCATGAACACTGGTACAAATAAGAGATAAGGGTTCGTGACACATGAAAGCTGGAACAGGAATGAGAGTAGCAATTCCAGAAGGGTCAGGGGAGGTGGGGAGAGGAGAAACAGAAGGGGAACCAATTGCGCGCACGTGCGTGTGCACACACACACACACACACACACACAGGAAGGTTAACAACAGAAAATAGGGGGGAAGGGAGACAGGTCAGTGTAAGATATGAAAAATTTATAACTTATCAAGGGATCACAAGGGGGGAGGGAGGGAGCGGGAAAAGAGAAGCTGATACCAAGGACTCAAGTAGAAAGCAATTCTTTAGAAAATTATTATGGTAATTACTATGGTATGTACAAATATACTTGATACAATTGATGCATGAATTGTTATAAGACTCATAAGAGCCTCCAATAAAATGACCTTGTAATTAAAAAAACAAAACCTGCACCATCCTTCTACCCTTCTAATTGTTCTTATGTTTGGGCCCATTTTAGCAGTCACTGTGTCAATCCATCTCATTAAGGGCTTTCCCCTTTCTTGCTGCTCCTCAGCTTTACCAAGCAGCAGATCCTTCTCCAGGGACTGGTCTCTCCTGAGAACACATCCAAAGTGTGTGAGATGAAGCTCACTATCCTTGCCTCTGAAGAGCATTCTGGCTGGACTTCTTCCAAACCAGATTTGTTTTCCTTTGTGTTTTATTGGCAGTCTATAGGACTTTCAAGATCCTCCCCCAGCACTCTCACTCAAATGCATGCTTCTTCGTCAAGTTTCCTGATTTAATGTCCAACTTTCGCATGCACAGGACCCAATTGAAAACGCCATGTTTGGGTCGGGTCCACCGTAATCTTCAAAGTAACCTCTTCCTTTTCAACACTAACGAGGCCTCGTGCAGCAGATTTACCCAAAGCAAGGTGTCATTTGAGCTCGTTACTGCTGCTTCTCCCAGGTTGCTCTCAGTTGGAATCCACTCCATGGGGTGAGCCTGGTCAGGGTGGGTCCTGGGTCAATTCAAGCCCCCAGCTTTCTCTCTAGTCCCTATTCATCCTTGGACGAATTATGTGATCTCCCCTTTCTTCAGTTTTCTCCTTTGTAAAATAAAAGAGAGCACGTGTTCCAAGTTCACGTGATAATTAAAATACTAACTGAGATAGTACATATAAACATTTAGTTCTATGAGTTGAATATGAGACAATACGTTTAGAAATAACTCTTTTTATTTCCCTAGTATATTACAGTTTATCCAGAGTTTTACCAGCAAAATCAGATTCCATACATTTAAGAAGCCACTTTGTAATCGCTTTTCTCAACAACTGCCTTCACTACATTTTTTCTGAGCATAACTAGAGACTTACCAATGGAGGCAGTGTTCATATTCCCATAAGCAGCTCATTCACATTTGATCTAAATTTCACTTCCAGCACCATCTCATTCCACATTTGCTACTTTCATCTTTGTTGGCCAATTCCCTCTTTTTGTAATCCATTGTGTTAGTCTGGATAGACTAGAGAGACAAATTCATAGACATGCATATGTATATAAAGGAGAGCTTTAAATACAAGAGGAATGGAACATTGAGAAAGCATCCCAACCCAGTCCAGCCCAAGTCCATAGTTCCAATATTAGCCCATATGTCCAATATCAATCCATAATTCCTCTTCAGACTCACAAAGCACATGCAATGACGACAGGACAATCACAGGCCAGTGGGTGCAGTTTCATGTATACAGTGGTGATAGAAGCATCTCAGCACTGGCAAGTGCCTCTCTGTACCTTCTCAAGCATCTTAGCACTGGCAGGAGTCTCTTTGTGACTTTTCCAACTTCAGAGGTCTGGTTCCATTAGGGGAAGCCCATGTGGTTTCTCCTCCGGTTCCTCCAGAACTCAGAGTCTATCAGCATGGTGCCATCTTGTCTTGTCAATAGAGCATCTCCCAGGGACTGAGTTGATGGCCTCTCATCTCCATGGGGGAAATATCATGAGTTTTCCCAGAATTTTCAGAGAAAGTCATGCCCACACAAAGGTCTCATTGGCTATCTCCAGATTGACAGGCTAGACTCCACCCCTGTACTCTTAATCAAATAGGCACCAGATTACATGACTGTCACATCCAACTTTAATATATGTCCATAGTTCATCACTGGGAGTCAAAGAGGCAACACAACAGTTTGCTTTGCTGTCTGAGAATGAGCCAAATAACTGATGCACTGTGATCAATCACTGTTGACTCTGAAGGGTGGGATGATTTGTCACCTATCATGATAAGTATCTGTTACTTACATAAGATTGTGGGTTGACAAGCTGCCAGCCAAGTCGATGTAATACCCTGTGGTCAGTGCAACATGGACACAGTGTCAGGAGACAGTTAGTGTGTAACTAAACTGTGGTGATTGAGCGTCATGCATATTGGAACTATGTAAACAGACTTCCAGCAGAAGACCATGGCCATCAAGTCAAGTCCAAGTTCTCGCGACCTGGCAGTGTAGAGAGCACTGACCCATCTGTTGTCAACTTTCCAGAAACAAACTGCCATGTCATTCCTCAGGCAGAGTGGCTGGTGAGTTTCAACTGCTGACCTTGATAGTAATTGAGCACTTACCACTAGGTGTTCTTTATACATGGAATTCAAGGACACCATAGGAAAACTCAAAGTACAGGGGCGAAGATGTGTTCTAAGGTCTTTAAATTGTCTGAGAAATGGCAGATATACTCATTTATATTAGACTTCATAAATCATGACTAAATGTTTTAATCTATCAGGTAACAACTAATATAATTTGTAATAGAATATATAACTACCAAGCTAATCACAGGGTGAATAGAATAATAAATTTAATTATATATATATGTATGTATGTATATTTAAAGACAAGGAAAAAATCAATAAAAAGACAAGAAATGAGCAGAACTGCCCATAGGTTTCCCAGACTACATAATCTTTATGGAAACAGATTTCTGTCTTTCCCATTGGGTGGCTGCCAGATTTGAACCACCAGCCTTTTGGGGTAACAGACAAATACTTCACTATGGCATTACCAGCGCCTCTACAAAATCATTGTCAAAGAAGAGACCACTACCAAATATATTGGGAACAGAAAGGAGGAAGTGGTATAATAAACATAAGCTAATCTACAGAAAGATAAGAAATCAACAAAGGCTGGCATAAAGAGTGGTTTATCATTATTTGTATCAGCTACATTAAATGTGCAAGGATGGTGACATGCCTCAATTAAAATACAAAGATTGCCAGATTTGTTCATTTAAGAAATTCACTTATACTATTTACAAGATGTATAATTTAAATGCAATTATATAGAAAACTCAAAGGTGAAAGGCTAAGATGTATAACTTGCTAGTAGTAACCAAAACAGAGTTGAGACAACTATACCAATATACATTAAAACATAAGGTTTCACCATCTATAAACTGGGAGTAGTCATGATAGAAAAACTACATCACCCAAATAATAAAATGATTATAAATGTGAATATATATAAATATATAGCTTCAAATAATATAAAGCAGAAATTATTAGCATGAAAAAATAGGCAAATCCCCAACCAGTAGGGAGAGCTCATATAAATATATCTTAGTCAATACTGACAAAGTAGCAAATCAAATAGTATATAATACTACTTACAAGAATCTAGTAAAGATTGAAGATCTACTCTAAAAAACAGTTTACAAATAACCTTAATGACATATACAGCACTGCATTTGGCAGTTGTGGAGAACACATCCTTTTTTATAGGTCCAGGGAATATTTATTAAAATTGACTTTACAGGCAGACATAGTCAGGTCAAAATGTAACATCTTATCATTTGATCTCCATTTTGACCTATTTTAAAATGTTTCTTTCCGCTTTTTTAAACAGTAGTAAAGGGGAAATGCATGCGGATTCACCCCCTAGTGAATTCCCTCTGACCATGGCCGAGGGATGGTAATAGCCTTGCAGAATGCACGGCAAAGAGGACTGTTGGAGATGCAATGAGATTACAGCCAGGACCCTCGCATTAGATGTCCCTTACGAACCATTGAAATGTGTTCCAGTTTGAATATTGTCTGCTTTCTTTTTGATGAAGGTTTTTGTCGGGTTTACTTTGTTATTCTCTTTAGTTTGTTGTTTGCATATTTTTTAAAGTTTTTCTTTATATGAAATACAGGTAGGTAAGTCTATGGATAGAGTACCTGGAATAATGATTCTCGGCGGATAAGATAGGGGAGGTAGAGGGGAAATGGGGAGTTAATAACAATGAAGTATGAGAATGAAGAAAATGTTCTCAGCCTGAGTCCCAGTGGCATAGTGGTTGAGTGCGGAACTATGGCCCACTGGCTTCGCAGTTCAAATCCACCAGCAGCTCTCCAGGAGCAAGACTGGGCCTCCTACTTTCACCAG
>PVJH01043097.1:0-13814 GCA_004026705.1 Nesogale talazaci | reverse complement strand
TGCCCTCAGGTGGTGGGAGTAGGAGGCCCAGCCTTTGCTCCTGGGAGCCAGAATTGAACCTCCGTCCCAGTGGGCCGCAGTCCCGCGCACAACCACGACGCCACCGGGGCTCAGCCCGCCTTATTCTTTTGTAACAGGGAACGTTGTACCTGATCCCCAGGGGGCATAAGGTAATTCTATTGATAGTATCATTCATTGAGCCAATGACCCATCATTTAAAACCCGGCCAAGAGAAGGAAATGAAACAGGTAGTTTTTCAGACCACAGTGAAATGATGAAAAAATAATAATAAAAGAAAAAAGTTGTAGTGCATCAAGAGCATAATGAGTTTTCTGAATTGAATAAATAAATATTAAAGATCATAAGCATAATTCCATCTAATTTTTTATATCTCTGGATGGGATGCACATTACTATGGAAAGAATATTTCTCTGTTGTGCAGATGAACTTTAAAAAAAGAGTAAGGAGAGGGCTGAGTCCCGGTGGCATAGTGGTTGTGTGCCAGACTGCGGCCCACTGGGTTGGCGGTTCAAATCCAGCAGCAGCTCTCCAGAAGCAAGGCAGGGTCTCCGACTCCCACCAGAGGGCAGTGATACCCCCCCCAAAAAAAAAAAGACTAAGGGGGATAAAGAGGAAAGGGATGTAAATTTGTGATTTCCATATTGGGCGACTTCTCAGCCAATGAACTTAGAGAGAAAGAATACTATTTACAAATACCTTTTCAACAACAGGTTTGCCAAATTCAACAACAAAAAATTAGGTACGGGGTGTGTCAAACTGGCGCACACGGACTGAGGCCCAGCCCTGGTGGCAGTCGTCCATTGGCAGGGAGCTGAGGTTCAGGTGGGACACGGAAGAGCACGTGGTGCAAGGGATTGCTCTGTCAGGTGGGGCTCGGCTGGACGCAGACACTAACAGGTGCCCGGCTGGCCAGGGAAGACGAGAGAAGAGACCATGCATCTGGACCATAGTGCTGGAGATTACGGAAAGTGACCTGGCCTGCCCGAACAACGAATCTGTCCTGGAGGAGGTCAGGGGGGTGGCACGTCATCTCAAGTACTCGGTCCACGATGGCAGGAGAGACCAGAGGAAACGGCACTCAACAGGGCGGACGGACGAAGCCAGGAGCTGCACGGGGTGGCACGGGAGTGGGTGATGTTTCCTGGCTTTGCACGGGAGTCAGCACGGACTTGCCAGCACCTAACAGCCGCGACAGAGGTGTTCTGCCGTGCCTGGTGATGTGGCAGTGGAGAGGGATGTCACTACCGCGGCCTGGTCGGGGGTTCAAGCCCAAGAGCTGCTCTGTGGGGGAAAGACGAGACCGGCCACTCTCGTCAAGATTCAAGGGCCCCGCCGCACCACAGAGCCACTCTCTATGTCTGCATCGTATGGCGTCATGGGCGGGGGCCTTGGCTCTTCGTTTGACGGGGCCTCCAGTGACAGAAACGCTGTCGCTCCTCCTGACTCTTCCTCTGGCGGGGCTCAGGGACCCTGGCGGAGAAGGGGTGTGTGCCAGGTGGCATGGGAAGCGGGCTTTGGAAGGCTGCACACGGTCACCCCTGCTTTCTGATGGGCTCCCGCCTGCTCTCTCACTCTAGTGCAGCGGGCGACCTTGGGAGTCCAAGTCTGCATTTTGCCATCAAGTCACCTTGATTCACCCCCAACCAGAAAAACCCGTCTTCTTCTGGGGGAGGCGAGAGCCGAAGCCATTCTCCTCCCTGCCACAGCTTGCTTACTGTGTGCGTGCCCCTAAAGACACTAGCTCACGTAATACTGGAATGGCCAGCACCGTCCTTTGATCTCCTAGACGCGCCATATTCAGATGCAAGTTTCTTTTTCTTCTTTTTTAGACATCACTGCCCTGGTGGTGGGAGTAGGAGGCCCAGCCTTTGCTCCTGGGAGCCGGAATTGAACCTCCATCCCAGTGGGCTGCAGTCCCGTGCACAACCACGACGCCACCGGGGCTCAGCCCCAGATGCAAGTTTCTATCCCCCAGTTTATGCCACACACACACACGTCAATGTATATATCTATTTCTTCTTTTCTTTTTTTTAACAGGAGAAACAAATTGTGTGTAGCTTTCTCTAAAGTTTAAAAATTGTTAGGAGATTGTGAGAAACAATTCTTTTTGTTCTTTCATCATTTTATGGGGGGCTTCTACAGCTCTTACCATGATACATATCTCCATTGTGTCAAGCACATTTGTATATTTGTTGCCAGCGTCATTTCCCAAACGTTTTCTTTCTACTCAAGTCCTTAGGGTCAGATGACTTTTTTTTTAACCCTCCCTTCCGAACTCTTGGTAATTTATAAATTACTATTGTTTTTTCCTATCTCACACGGACTGATGTCTCCCTTCACCAACCTTTCTGGTGTCCATCCCCTGGGAGGGGGTTATAGAGAGATTATTCTGATCAGTTCCCCTTATTTCCCTGACCTTCTCTTTCCCCTCCTGGTATTGCTACTTTCATTATTGGTCCTGAGGGGTTTATCTGTCCTGGATTCTATGGGCTTCCAGCTCAGATCTGTATCAGTGTACACGCTCTGGTCTAACCACATTTATAAGATAGAATTGGGGTCATGAAAGTCGGGGGGCTAGTCATTAAATTACTAGAGGAAAACTGTATGTTTCTTCAGTGCTACGCTGCATCTCGACTGGCTCATCTCTTTCCTGTGACTCTTCTGTAAAGGGATGTCCAATTGTCTACAGATGGGCTTTGCGTCTGCACTCTACACTCCCCTGAGAATTCGTAAAATTTAGTTAAAACTATTTTATATCTAAAAATCGTAGGTTTGAAGTTGTTCATTGGGCTGAGCCCTGGTGGCGTAGTGGTTGTGTACGGGACTGTGGCCTGTCAGCTAGATGCCCTGACACAATCAACGGAATTGGCTGCACCGATGGGTTCAGATTCAGCAACAGATGTGGAGATGGCAAAGGACTGGATACTGCTTTACTCTGCTATAAGTGGTCTTAGTATGTGTCAGAATTAAACACCCACAAGGAGTTATCTAACAAAAACAACAAAGGAAGGGAGTTCAATGTATCAGGGAAAATTTGAGCTAGAAATGAAAATAATAGAAATATGGATTAGCCAATACATATTTGCATTGCACTGGGTAAATCTGCTACAGGAGACCGATTTAGTGAGTCAAAACGCAAGCATGTTAATGTGAGGACGACAGTGTGCCTGACCCAAGTCTGGGTATTTTTCTTTCTTTTTTTTTTAGGGGAGAGCACAAAGGCAGTCCCCCACTACCACAAATTCTGATGGTTTCCCACATTTGGGGAAATTGCAGGGGTCAACACACCCAGAGTGCAATGGGTGTGCCTTGCCCTGGGAAAACCACCTTCAGGATCATGGTTATTTCCCCTGCCAAGTCTGGGTAATTTTAATGGCCTCATATGCATTTGAAAGTCAGACATTAAATATGGAAGATGGCAGAAGAATCAATGCATTTGGATTACGGTGCTGCTGGTGAAGAAAACTGAAAACATCATGGAACCCATTACACAAGTCATTTAAAAGGCAATTTAATCAAGTGGGGGGGAGGGTGGGAAAAAAGAAAGAAAATATCCTGAAATTGATTGTGGTAATGACTGTACAATTCTTGATATAATTGAACCATTGAATTGTGTGCTATGTGGGTTAAGCGCCAATAAGACTGTTGAAAAAAACCAAAACAAACCAATCTGTCTTGAAAGAAGTACACCAAAACCTCCATAAAAGCCAGGAGATTTGTGTCTCATATACCATGGAAGACCATGGAAAAGGGAATTGTGGCAGTCACGTACTTCTGTCAATTTCAGGTTTGGGAGTGTAGGGGTGGAGTCTAGCCTGTCCAGCTGGAGATAGCCAATGAAAACTCTATGTGGGCATGGTTTCCTCCTGAGAATTCTGGGAAATCTTGTGGTATTTCCTCTTGGAGATGAGAAACACAAGACTCAGTCCTTGGGAGACATTGCAGCTGATAAGATACATGGCAGCCAGCTGATAGACCCTGAGCCCTGGAAACTGGAGGACCCACGGGGAGACCCCTGCCAGTGCTGGGATGCTTCTACTGCCACTGGATATACAAGACTCTGCACCCACTGGCCTGTGATTGTCCTGGTGTCATTGCATGTACTTTGTAAGTTGGAAGGAGACTTTATAGACTGGTATGGGGCATATGGGCTAATATCGGATTTATGACCTTGGACTGGACTGGGCAGAGATGCTTTCTCAATGTTGCATTTCTCTTGTAGATAAACCTCTCCCTTCTATCCATATGAGTGCTATGAATTTGTTTCTCTTGTCTTCCCAGACTAATTCAGGTATCATGCTTAGTAAAGTAGACCGGCTTCAAAAAGAGGAAGACCGTCAGGAAGATGGACTGACGGGATAGTGCAGTGATGGGCTCAAGCCCAAGAACAGACATGAGGGTGGTGCAAGACCAGGTGGTTTCCCATTCGACTGCACACAGAACCGCTGCTATGTGTGGGGACCAACTTGAGGGCACCGTACCACAATGACAAAGCATCGTGGATTAAGTGATGCAATAGACAGGTGATTAAAACGCTTCTTTGCAGAATTCTAAATAACAAACAGAAGACAGAACTGGAAAAAACTGGTAAATAACATAGCATTAATAATCATAACAGACAGGCTGAGCCCTGGTGGCGTAGTGGTTGTGTGTGGGACCGTGGTCCACTGGGTTGGCGGTTCAAATCCAGCCAGGAGCAAGGCTGGGCCTCCCACTCCCACCAGAGGGCAGTGATGCCCCAAAAACAAAAACAGAAAATAATCATAACAGACAATAATGATCTAAGGTTATTGAAATCAGTAGGCCAAAGCACAAGTTAAAAATGGCAAACATTTAAAATGAAGCCTTAAAAGTATTGCCATCTGTGTAGCTCCCATGACCATGAGAGGGCAGTGATGCTCCCCCTCCAAAAAGTATTGCCATATGAGAAACTTGCTAATTGTGAAGGTCAAGAGAGTCAAATTTCAATAGGGCGGTATTGATGGAAATGCAAAGTTATGCAAAGAAAACTCTGAGGCCAGATACAAGACCGGTGGTTTTTTTAATTGCATATAAATGACATCAATGGTACATGTAAAAATCAGAAAATCGCATTTATTCAAGATATCCCCCATCGTCTCATTCGTAATAGCCAAAATCTTTAAAGAAGTAAAAATTGAACTCGGAACGAGAAATTAACGAACAACAATGAATACATCCTCATTGTTACAAGGAAAATGGCACTTTACCCAAAGACAGAAAGTTACTCTAATAACCCCTTGGTTTGGATAAGCATTTCTTTCCTGGTCACGGAGAGATTTTATATCGCCTTTGCAGAGTTTTCGAAATTTGCTGTCTGAAATGATAGCTGTGTGAACGAGACAGGCAGCTTTTTGACGGATCCCTCTCTTGACAGGGACTTCTCTCTCTAGAGAGGTGTGAGGAGAGCATCAAGCCTCTCTCCTACTGTCTGCATTCACGAGATGTCCTTCTACGATGAGGCATTCTATTTGCAGCGGGGGGGTTGAGAACTATGGAAAAGGTCCCCCACCTGGACTGAGCCCCGGTGGTGCAGAGGTTGAGTGTGGGACTGCGGCCCACAGGGTTGGCGGTTCACATCCAGCAGCGGCTCTCCGGGAGCAAGGCTGGGCCTCCCACTCCCACTAGAGGGTAGTGATGCCCCCCTCCAAAAAAAGGTTTCCCACCTTTCTTTATTTTTTAATTTTAATTTTATCCCCCCCCCACCTTTCTTAGGTTCGTGTGTTCTCTGTACTGTGAGCCTTGATGTGTGCAGTGAGTCCTGAGAACTGCTTAAAACCTCTCCCACATTCCACACACTTGTAGGGCTTCTCTGCGCTGTGCGTCCTGACGTGTGCCGAAAGGGAGGACTTGTACATGAAGCCTTTCCCACACTGCTTACAGGCGTGGGGCCTTTCTTTGCGGTGGGCCTTTATGTGTCTGGTGAGGTGCGAGGAGCAGCGGAAGGTCTTCCCGCACTCCTTACACGCGTAAGGCCTCTCTCCGGTGTGAATTCTCATGTGGGTGGCCAGCGCCGAGAGGTACACAAAGTACTTCCCGCACTCCTTGCACTCGTGCGGCCGGTCTCCGGTGTGAATTCGCGTGTGGGTGGTGAGGGCTGACATGTGCTTGAAGGCCTTCCCGCACTCCTGGCACGCGTAGGGCCGCTCTTCGCTGTGAGTCCTGAGGTGTGTGCTGAGGTCCGAGTGGTACTTGAAGGCCTTCCCGCACTCCCGGCACTCGTGCGGCCTCTCCCCGGTGTGGATGATCTTGTGCTTGGTCAGGGCCGAGAGCTTCTTGAAGGCTTTCTGACACTCCTGGCACGCGTAGGGCCTCGCGCCACTGTGGATGCTCAGGTGGGCCGTGAGGTCCGAGGAGCCCCGAAAGCGCTTCCCGCACTCCTTGCACGCGTATGGCTTCTCCCCGGTGTGGATTCGGATGTGGGTGTTGAGGGCGGACGTCTGCCGGAAGGCGTTCCCGCACTCCTTGCACGCGTACGGCCTCTCCCCGCTGTGCACCCTGATGTGCTTGGTCAGGGCCGAGAGGTACCTGAAGGCCTTCCGGCACTGCTTGCATTCGTAAGGCCTCTCCTCGCTGTGGGACCTCACGTGGGAGGTCAAGGTGGAGCGCTGCCAAAAGGCTTTCCCGCATTGCTCGCACTCGTAGGGCAGCTCCGGCTTGGGGAATTTCTCGTGGAAAACAAAGGACGGAGGGTGACCGTACGCTTTCCCGTACTCCTGACAGCTCTGGTGGGTCAGAGGCATGGCTAAGGACGGGACGGGACTGAGGGGTTGCCCGCCTTCAGGGAATTCACAGTGCTTCCCGCCAGGAAGCGTCGTCAGGGCATCAGGAAGCTTGGAGACACAGATGAGTTCGTTCCCCCGTACCTCGTATTGATAGGGCTGCTTCCCGCTCAGGCTTCTCCGAGGAGGGGTGGGGCGGAAGGGGCAGCTGCTGGAGCCTACCCGGTCATCACCCCGACGACGAGGACTCTGGTGCTTCTGTGGCAAGGGCTCCAGGAAGGCGCTGCCACGCTCAGAGGAGTCATAAGGCTTGGCTTCATGATTCAGAATCCGGCTGGAAGCTTTCCCGCCCCGATTTCCTCCGTGACCTCCACAGGTGTCCTCGAGGGTGTGACCTCTGTGAAAAACAGGCAACATATCCTTAGAAGTATTCCCAGCACCTCCTTCCCAGATGCAGTCGCTAGACATGGTTCTTGCCCTGACTGGCTTCCGGTTTTGTAGGGCAGATGGTCTAGATTTAAAACCACCATGACCATCATGGCCCTCCTAGCACGTGTGGCTTTGTAATGGTCTCCAAGTGAAAGAGACATTTGATGCATGATTCATGTTTATAAAAATGCTATGTTCTGCTAAAATTTGTATCATTGTCAATGAGGGGGAGAACAGCTTGGGGACCCAGAACCCATCCATAGGTGAAGCGACATCCTCTTACAGAGGGGTTGCAGGGAGGAGATGAGCCAGTCAAGGTACAGGATAGTAACAATGAAATATGCAACCTTCCTCTAGTTCCCAAATTCCTCCTCCCACCCACTATCACGATCCCGATTCTACCGGACAAATCCGGCTAGCCCAGGGGACGTACACTGGAGTCGGAAACATGGGGGATTTAGGATAGATGATCCCCCACGACCAGTGGTGGGAGTGGTGATACTGGGAGTGTGGAGGGATAGTGGACTAGAAAGGGCGAACCAATTTCAGGGATCTACATATAACCTCCTCTCTGGGGCATGGACAACAGGGAATTGGATGAAGGGAATTGGATATCGTACACATTGGACAGTGTACGATATGAAAAAGCAATAGCAATTTGTAAATTATTAAGCGTTCATGGGGGAGGGAAGGGAAGGGCAATATGGGGAACTGGTACTGGGGGCCTAAGTGGAGGGAGGATGTTTTGAGAGTGATGATGGCAACAAGTGTGCAGACGTAGCCTGCGTACAATCGATGTGTGTATGGATTGTGCTGGGAGTTGCATGAGCCCCCAATGAAATGATTTATAAAAAAAAAGGGAAAGGGGAAAGAGGAGCTTATACCAAGAGCTCAAGTAGAAAATATTTGGAAATGAAGATGGCGACATGTGTACAAAGATGCTTGATTCACATGATACATGGAATGTCATAAGAGCTGTAAGAGCCCCCAATAAAATCATTGGGGAAAAAATGCGGGGTTCTGAAAATTCTCGGAAAACCCAGGTCTTATGTTATATTCTTGTTGGGTGCCAACGGAGAGGGCCCAGAGAAGCGATAAGGCAGGAGGTCTCATCGTGTTCGCAATGGTCAACGTGCTTGAGCCCCTTGCTGGAGCCCATGTGTCAAACGATCTCATTCAGGATCTTCTTTTTTTTTTTTTTTATTATTTTTTTAGGCATCACTGCCCTGGTGGTGGGAGTAGGAGGCCCAGCCTTTGCTCCTGGGACAGGATCTTCTTTTTCTTGACCCTCTACCTAGTATTATACATACAGACACAGACACAGACACACACACAGATGTTGCTGCCAATTGCATGCCGTGAGGGTTCATAGGGACCCTACGGACACCAGAATGAAAGACTGCCCAGCCTGGCACCATCTTCACAATTTCTCTATCTGAGGCCATTGCCTGTCGGCGCCGTGTCTGTCCACCTTGCTGAGGCCTGCCTCTCGGCCGCTGCCACACGACTTGACGCCAAGCGTGCAGTCCTTCTCCGTGGACTGACCTCTCCTGACCACACAGACACTCTCCTTGCCATCAGGGCTCATCATTCTGACCTCTAAGAAGCCATCTGGCGGTACTTCTCCCAAAACAGCTGTGTTCGTGCTCTTGGAGATTCATGGCACTTTCAGAATTCTTTGCCAGCATCCCAGGCCAAATGTTGATCAAGATCTCATGCTTCCTTATTCAATGTCTAACGTTCATGTGCGTCTGACAGGACTGAAAATACCATGGCGTGGGGCCAGCCCACGTTAGCCCTCAAGTGAACATTCTTGCTTTTCAGCATGCTTTAACGGATCTTGTGCAGCAAATTTAGCCAATACAAGGCGCTGTTGGATATCTTGACTGCTGCCTCTCGGAGCAAGGCGTGTGGCTCCAAGGGAGATAAAATCTTCAATATTTTCTCTCGTTCATCATCATGTCACCGACTGGTCCGACAGTGCGGGCTGAGTCTCTGTTGCATTAAATTGCAATCCCTACTGAAGGCTGCAGTCTTTGGTTATCCTCAGTAGGTGCTTCAAGTCCTCACGTTCAATGAACGAGAGGGTGGCGTCTGCATAGACCATGTTGTCAATAAGCCTCCCGACTGATGCCGCATTTCTCTTCACATAACCTTCATTTATGATTGGGTTCTTTTTAAATTTTCTAACAAGGTCGTTGTATATTTCAATAAAATGTTTTAGTTCATCTTCTGGAGCTGTACGTTGACATTTCCTGCTCAGCTCTTTGGTCTCATCATGTCTTACACTTGCCTTTGCTACTCCAGCATTCAGGGAAAGATTCAGTCTCTTTTTTTTTGTTTTTTGGGGGGCATCACTGCTCTCCGGTGGTGGGAGTAGGCGGCCCAGCCCCACTGCTGGAATTGAACCTCCGTCCCAGTGGGCCGCAGTCCCGCGCACAACCGCTACGCCACTGGGGTTCAGCCCCAAGATTCAGTCTCTCTTGACAGTCACTTTGACTTTTTCTTTTTTCCCTGTCTTTTTAAGGACGCTTTGGCTTTCTTCCTATAGGATGTTTTAATGGTATCCCATGGCTTAGCAGGTCTTACGTAGCCTGTCTCAAGGAGTGAGATTTATTCCTTGTGATGGTCTCGGAATTCAGACAGGGCATGCTCGCGACCATGTCTTGGCCCCCGGGAACTAGTTTTAACTTTCTTCAGCTTCAGGCCACACTTACATATGAGACACGGGCGGCCTGGCCCCCAGTCGGCCCCTGGCCTCACTTTAGGAGCTGATAGTGGGCTTCTCTGTCACCTCTTCTCACAGATGTGGTGGATTTGATTTCTGTGTGCTCCTTCAGAGGAAGTCTGAGTGAACAGTCACCACCTCTGTTGGCATTTGTAACGAAGACGTCATTGGTTTTGAAAAAATTCTATCGTGTGACCCGCGGCTTCTTTTCTACCACCCAAGGCTATATTTTCTAACTACTGTTCCTTACTCTTGGTTTCCGACTTGTGCATGCCAATCATTATCAGTGCGTCTTGATTCCGCGTTTGGTCAGTTTCAGACTTACGACGTCCGTAGAGTGCTTCAATTTCTGCATCACCAGCTTTAGTTTTTAAGTGCATAAGTTTGAGTGATAGTTGTACTGACTGGCTATGCTTGGCGTGATAGATATTATCCTATCACAGACAGAATTGTACTTAAGGAATAGATCTTGACACGTCCTTTAAGACAAGTGGGATGCCATTCCTCTAGACTCTGATTTCTAGCATAGTAAATCACAAGATTTTCTGATTCGGTATGTTCAATGCCAGCCAGTCCATTTTAGTTCATCTGTGTCTAGAATATCGATGAGGATGTGTTCCACTTCATTTTTTTTTTAACAACCTCCAATGTTCCTACATGCATACTTGGGACATTCCAAGTTCTGATTATTAATTGATGTTTCTTTGCAGCTGTTTCTTTTTTCATTTGTGTCGTTGAAGGCTTCCCTCCATCCATGCCATTATGTCGGCTTTACTTTGAAAAGGAAATGCGCCCTGACTCATATTTCGAGTGCCTTTTGCCCTGAGAGACTCACCCATCTTCTGCCGTTATGTCTCTGGCAATGTTTTGATACTCGCCACAAGGCTTTTCAGTGGCTACCTCCTTGGAAGTGGACAGCCGATTACTTAGTCACCATCCGTTCTGAGTCTGGACGTTCTCCAGAAACCTGTTCCCTTTGGCTGAGGCCGCTGGCATTTGATTACCAGTGAGAACGCTTCCAGCATCACAGCAACACATCAGGCAACACAGTCAGACGGACCAACAGACAAGTGGGGACACGTGTGTATACATGCCTCTGTACGTAAACATCCTATAGAAGCACACAATGTCATGGCATCTTAGTGCTGTCTCCTAAGGCACTCTTTTTAAAAAATATTTATTTAATTTTAAAATGCCCTAAGGCACCCCGGTAGCAACAACCCTCACCTCATAGGTGTCTTCTCATTGTTTGCCCGCTGCTCCGTATTGTCAGGAGGCTGGGAGATTTCCGGGAACACGGAGGACGACCAGGTGTGATTCTTCATGAATTGCACCACTGCGTGCTCACTGGATACATTTTCTCCATCATCCAGGTTTAAAGAGGCTGCCGCCGTCATTCAAGTTGAGATCACAACATGGATTAACCAAAAAGAAAAATCAGAAAAAAGTTTCCACCAGCAAAGACAGATTTCACTAGATTCAGCTGTCTCCGCGCTTGGACAACGGTCACAAAGTCTTGCGAAGGCAAGACTTACATTTAAAAAAACAAACAGGACTTTTAATTAGGGAAGAGATACAAACCGAGTTCACGACATGGCGATGTATGTGCCCAGGGAGGCGGGTTAGGTCTGTCCCACAGGCCCGGAGTCCGCCTGCCTCTTATGCTCACCCATCATTCCCTTCTCAGCTCACCCGCCGGAGCAGAGCTGATAGGTGAAATGCTCTTGTTCGCCGCACACCATTTAAGAGACAAGAACCAATGTCATGCTTACCTACGGAGGTGAGGTTTCTGAAGGTCTCCACCATCACATCTTTGTAGAGCCTTCTCTGAGCAAGGTTCAGCAAAGCCCACTCCTCCTGGCTGAAGACCACGGCCACGTCCTCCATGACCATCGAGTCCTGAAACAGCACACACCCCCTCATCAGCAAGGAGCTCTCATGTGTGCAAGAGGGAAGCAGGAAGCTGAGAATCCTGAGCAAAGAGGACTGTATGGAGATTTGGCGCAAAAGTGTGGTCTACCCAGGTTTTTTTTTTGGGCATCACTGCCCTCAGGTGGTGGGAGTAGGAGGCCCAGCCTTTGCTCCGTGGAGCTGGAATTGAACCTCCATCCCAGTGGGCCGCAGTCCCACGCACAACCACTACGCCACCGGGGCTCAGCCCGGAATCCCCATTCTTAAAATTTACTCACCCCCACTAATAGTTTGCTGTGATCCACACAGTGGCGTGCCATGGCATAGTCAATAAAACACAGATGAACATTCCTCTGGCATTCTGTGTTTTCGGACGAGGTCCACTTGACCTCAGCAAAGAGAGCCCTTGTTCCAGGTCTCCTTCCTAATCCAGCCTGCGTCTCTAGCAACTCCCGATCGATGTATTGCCCCAACTGCTGCTGGATGACTTTCAGCAAAATTTTACTCGCATGAGGTATCGATGATATCGTTCTGTTCATTCCTGTGGGTCACCTTTCTTTGGAGTTGATCCTAATAAAGACGTCGAACAGTCACGTGGCCCATGATCTGTTTTCCATAGCAGCAAAGTGGTTGCAGAGGGAGACCCTGAGTTAGCTCCTCAATGTATGGAAGAAATGATGACGTCGCTGAGACCCGGGGGCGTTGTGGTTGTGCGCGGGACTGCGGCCCGCTGGGAGGGAGGTTCAATTCCAGCTCCGCAGGAGCAAAGGCTGGGCCTCCTACTCCCACCGCCCGGGCAGTGATGCCTTAAAAAAACAAAAAATGATGACGCCAAGGAGCTAAATAGATCACTTCAAAGGGTCGCTTGAGAAAACAACATAAAATACTCTGAGAAAATGTGAAGATACCTAGAGCTTGAAATCCAGAAAGGAAGCACATTGTGAAGTGAAAAAAACGGAAAAAAACAAAACAAACAAACACCCAAACCTCACACGAAAACATTGAAAGATGCCACAGATAAGATAGTGAACGACTCTGGAAGCATCCAGAGAAGATGAGAAGAAGTCATGGTGTCCCTGCTCTGATCACATTCCATCATCGAAGCAGGAATCAATGGTACTGAAGGGAGAATTTCAAGCTGCCCTGAGAGCCTTAGCCCAAACTGTGACTCTAGGAATTGATGGAATCCTCCCTGAAATGTCTCAGAGAAAGCGGAAGAAACGCTGGAAGCACTTGCTCCTCTCTGCCAGGAAATTTGGAAGACAGCCAGTTGGCCACCTGACTGACAGAGATCCTTACTTATACTTATTCCAAAGAAAGGGGACCCCGAAGGATGTTCAGACTATAGAAAAGTACCACTACCGACTCAACAGCAGTGGGTTCTTGGGTCAAAATACTGCACAGGGCAAGAAGCATCCAATCAAGTCAGATGGAGAACATGCTGTCACTGTGCCGAAAGGGCCAAGAGGGAGCATATGACCCAGAACCACCGGCACGAAAGGAAAAGTCAGTGGTATTAAAGGAAGAAGTCTAAGCTGCACTGAAAGGATTAACGGTGAAGACCCCCCCCCCCCAAAGCCAAGGCTCTAAGAATTGAGGGAATAGCATTGCAAATGTTTCCGTCAGCTGATGAAGCGCTCACTCACTTCAACCGAGAAATGGGGGGAACAGCTACCTGGCTGACCGACTCTAAGAGATCCCATTCCAAAGGAAGACTGTAGGAATGATTGAATAATACCCTGAAGATCGCATGTAAGTAAAATCTTGCTGTTTCTAATCCCAAAGCAGCTGTATCCGTATATTGACAGGACCAGAAACCCTAGTCAAATTCAGAAGCAGATAGAGATGATGAGCGATTCCAGACATCAGGTGGATCTTGCTTGAAAGGAGAATACCCCATATATGTTTACTTGTGCCTTAGTGACCACACAGAGACATTTGTGTGGAACTTGTTCATAGGCGAAGAGGAAGCTGTTCAAACAGAA
>PVJH01043096.1:0-13832 GCA_004026705.1 Nesogale talazaci | reverse complement strand
GAGGATGCCTGTGGGGACAACCAGCAGACCAGGGGTGACCAATGAGGACACAAATGCAAGCGAGTGGCAGAAACCTATCAAAGAGAGCTGTCTCCCTCCTCCTCCTCCTCCTGGAAGAATTCTGTGCTTCTAGATTTTTTTTTTTGGCTTTGTTTTTTTTTGGGGGGGGGCATCACTGCCCTCTGGTGGTGGGAGTAGGAGGCCCAGCCTTTGCTCCATGGAGCTGAAATTGAACCTCCATCCCAGTGGGCCACAGTCCCACGCACAACCACTACGCCCCTGGGGCTCAGCCCCTGTGCTTCTAGATTTATGACACCTTCAAGCAGCAGCCATTTGCATCTTCATGGGACTGGAATCATATTCCTTTTAAGTGCCGTGTAATAAGCTTTTGGCAATAGCAAGAAACAGGAAAGGGCAAGAACAGGACACCCAGGTCAAAGGGACATGTTTCCCTGCCACACTCTTGGCACTCAGTCCTTGCTGCCCTCAAAGAACAAGCAGGTGCATTGTCTTCATGAAAAAGAAGTCCTCGGACAGCCTACCTGCGTGTTTCCTGTCCAAGGCCTTTTCTCTCCATTTCATAAGACGAAGTCAAGTACATTCCTGAGAGAGTTTGTCTACAGCCATCCGGATGGCAGAGATGTTTTGTTGGGGGTAGACCCAGCATGTGTGAGCTGGAGTCCTCGTAGCACATAGCAGTCCCTGTGGATTTACCTTAGACATAAGTTTTCAGTTTGAAGAGATGTGATGTCTTGAAGCCTACCACAACATGGATAAACCTTGTAAATATGTTAAATGAAGATAGTTGCAAAATGATGCAATATGATCTCACTTACATGGAATAGGCAGGTGTATGGAGACGGGAGGAAGACAGTGTGGTTTGGTTTATGCTTGTGATTTTTTTTTTTAGGCATTGAGTTTATGTTAATGGTAGTGAAGTAGTCTATAAAAAGATAGCAATTACGATGGTACATGTGTTAGTCCAGGTAGACTAGAGGAACAAATTTCTTTGTTTGTTTGTTTGTTTTTTTTTGGGGGGGTGCATCACTGCTCTCCAGTGGTGGGAGTAGGAGGCCCAGCCCCACTGCTGGAATTGAACCTCCGTCCCAGTGGGCCGCAGTCCCGTGCACAACCACTACGCCACCGGGGCTCAGCCCTTAGAGGAACAAATTTCATAGATACACATATGGATATAAGGAAAGGGTTTATTTACAAAAGGAATGGAACACTGAGAAAGCATCCCAGCCCATTCCAGTTCAAAGTCATAAGTCCAATATTAGCCCATATGCCCAAAATCAGTCTATAAAGTCTCCTTCCGACTCACAAAGTCACAGGTCAGTGGGTGCAGAATCCCGGTGCTGCCAGGGGTCTACCCATGGCTCCTCGATTCCAGGGCTCAGGGTCCATCAACAGCATCCAATGGTGGCAGAAGCAACTCATCACTGGCAGAGACCTCCATGTGGTCGCTCCAGCTTCAGAGGTCTGGCTCCACCAGGGCAAAGCTGTGTGGTCTCTCCACTGGCTCCTCCAGCTTCTCGGACGCTGCCATGTTGTCTTGTCCATGATTCATGTCTCTGAGACTAACTCCCAACAACTGGGAGACAGCTTCTCATCTTCATGAAGGAAATATCTCGAGATTTCCCAGAAGTCTCAGGAGAAAGCCATGCTCACATAGAGGGCTCATTGGCTACTCAATGGCTATCTCCGGATCAACAGGCTAGACTCCACCCCTACATTTCAATCATAAAATTAACACAAGCACATGACTGCCACAGTACACAATGAAACCAGCAAGGTCATTAACTTTTAGATATGGAAGTTGTATTAACACATGATATTTTCAACACACGCATACACACACTGTGTTCAATGTGTGCTCAAAGGTCTTGCGAGTAGACCATGAGGCATCAGCAGGCTGAAGATAGGGGGCTGTGCAGAGTTAGACCTGAGCGGACTGGCATCGATCTTTTGAAACTTATCATTAGACGGGACGGGCTGTGATTGCTGCATCCAACAAGTGCCGGCGCTATCATCAGATTGCTGTCTGTGAGAGGTGCTGTCAAGCCTACCCCAATTACAGGTTGTCTCAGAATTACCCACATCCCTTGTTCTTAGCAGAACCCGGGAGTGTGCAGGGCATCCACCCTCTCCCACCCTGCCTGGGCCACTGCCTGGCTTCTCCCGCTGGCCGTGCCTGGGCGGCATGTGACACATTCTGCCAGGGAGACCTGTGGGTGCTGGAGGGGGCTCTGGGGAAAGGCTCGTTGCTTCTGGACGAGATGTGCAGGATGGCCCCTCATGCCACTGAACATTGCCAGTGTGGGTGGGATGCTGGGAATGTGGCCATCCTGCAGGAAGGCGGTGCCAGATGGGACAGAGCTGGAAGTCCCTGGCTCTGTGGTTACCAACCCCCACCCCCCAGCCGACTGCTGGCCTGACACTAGGAACTTGGTGCACTTCCTTGAGGAACTGAGGATTTTCTTCCACCTGCAGCCAGGGCTGCTTTGTGGGTGCATAGTATTTTTAGATGCAATTGTTAAAGTGCAAAAGTGTGGCAGCTCTATGAACTGTGGGACATTCTGCCTGATGGAACTCCTGGATGTGTGTGCTGAATTCATCACTGCCCACAGAGGGCACCCCAGGAGAGGGCCAGTGCGCTTTCCCGGTGTCCTTAGTCAGGGTGGGGTTTGCCTGCTAACCCGGGCCAAATCACAGTAGCTTAGTCACATTGTCCGTTTGATTTTTCTTTCCCACCAAAGCGTTAGTGGGCCAGCAGTCCAGGTGCTGGGAGGCTTTGCTGCAGAGGGTCACCCCCCGATCCTTTTCTGTCCTTCCGCCAGAACGATGCCTGCATTGGCTCTGCAGCGGCTCAGTACAGAGCTGCTGAGGGCAGTGGGGAAGGCTACAGCAGATACTCCCCTTTGACCTGGAATTGCACATGACTTTCAGTCATAACTCATGGGATAGGATATGATTACATGATCACAAGTAGTTGGAAGGGAGCCTGGGAAATGGAGCTGGGTAACTGCCCAGCTCCATAGAAGGGTTCCAAGAGGAGGGCTGCTGGAGGGCCTGTCCCATTGCGTGCTGCAGTGAAGTGGAAGCAAGCAGGGTCCGGTGCCAGGACAGTGGGGAATGGGACCAGGTGGGGGACCAGGTTTGACTCCCTGCTGAGAATCTGCATATTCACTCCAGATAGTGAATCAAGGGATCTTGTTAAAATGTAGATTGTGATTCAGTATGTCTGTGGCAGCAAGGCAGTTTCACATTAGGGCCTAGAACCAGAAGGAACTAACTGGAAATTTTCATTTAAAAGATAAGGAGGAAGTAGGGTGAGTATCATACACATCGTGCATTGAGAACGAGAGGGGTTGAAGCAGAGACCCCAAACCCATTTGTAGACAATGGGACATCCCCTCATAGAGGGGTCACAGGGAAGGGATGAGTCAACCAGGGTGCAGTAAAGCACCCATGACACACACAATTCTCCTCTGGTTCCTTGAGGCTTCTTCACCCCGCACTTTCATCACCCTAGTACCGCCTTTCAGTTCCAGCAAGCAGGGAACATGAACACTGATACAGATGAGAGCTCTCGACACACGGAACCCAGGAACAGGAATGAGAGTAGGATACCAGGAGGGGAAGGGGAAGGTTGGGAGAGGAGAGGAGAGGAGAGGAGAGGAGGGGAGGAACAGGAAACCGATTGCAGTGTTCAGCCCACAGCCACCACCCCACCCCCCATCCAGGGGAACAAACAACAGAAAATATGGGGAAAGAGAGACAGTGGTTGCTGTGAGATATGAAAATAAAAAATAAGTTATACTTTATCAAGGAGTCATGGGGGGGGAGGGAAAAATGAGAAGCTGATACTAGGGGCTTAATATAAAGTAAATGTTTAGAAAATAATGATGGCAGCATGTATATAAATATGCTTGATACAAATAATGTATGGATTGTTATAAGAGCCCCCAACAAAATGATCTGTAATAAACTTTCAGAGTAACTACTACTAACCTTTATTGAACTTCTTCTAATAAGATTCAAGTCCTGTATGAGTACTGTCTGCGTATTAAGCCAGTTGACACTCATCCCACCTGTGAGATGGGTTTTGTGCCTGCTTCCACCTCCCAGAGGGGGAACTGCAGCTCAGTAAGGGCTCCCAGCATTGACCACTGGGCCTGCTTGCTTACTGGTTAGAGAAGGACTAAAAATGAGATGGGAAGTTGGGTTGTGGCCTGGAAAGCAGGAGTTGTGGAGTAAATTCCTGAATGGCACGATAGTTGGCACCCTTAGCTCAGAATTGGGAAGGTCAAACCCATCCACAAGTACCTTAGAAGAAAGGCCTGGTGATCAACTTCCAAAAATCAGCCACGGAAAACTGTTCTCCCAAACACATAGGTCTCCCTAACACACTGGGTAGCAGTTGGTTGGCATTGGGTGTGCAGTGGTGTTACTGATAACTGGGATCCTCACAGTTGGAGTGTGGCAGCAACTTTGTTGTGCCACCCTCCTCTTCAGGAGAGCGCAGTGGGGGGAAAGAGCCCAGGACTGACAGTCAGGATCCTAGGACACAGTATTCAATGGGGGCACACCCAATGGGGAGTCAGTATCCTTTCAGGCTGTGGTGCCTGCCCAGCTGAGAGAGACAAAAAGGGCTTACTGGCATGATGTAGGGGCATTGATCCTGGCCAAACTACGCACCCCCCCCCCCACACACACACCTGTTCTGACCTGGAGACCAGGCCGCTCTGTGCCCCCAGGGGCTGCTAGGGAAAGGTAGGTAGGTTCTTCAGTAGTTATGTTGTCTGGCTCCCTTGTTGGTGGAACTTTGGGGGGGGGGGGGGGAGCAGGGGTGAAAGGGAGTGAGAGCCTCACAGCTTACAGCGGAGGAGCACACCCAGACAAAGTGAGGGTTCCCCAACTGGGGGAGGGGGCAATCTCTGTAGGCAGTGTTATTTCCCAGGTGCTCACTCGCGCGTGTGCGCGCGCTTTCTCTCTCTCTCTCTCTCTCTCTCTCTCTCTCTCTCTCTCTCATTAGTAGTCAGTGTAGTCCCTGTGGTTCATTCTGCTCTCCTAAGACGCAATCTTCGATGCCCCAACTCAAGACACTCTTCAAGACTGAGCTCTAGTATTGCCTCTGTCCCCTCCCGTCCACCAGTTCAGGTGTGCTGCTCCACCCCCGGATTTTCCTGTCTCAATACTGGGCTTGTGGGACTTAATAGTCTCCTCATGACTTCACAGTCCAGAGTATCTGTGTTAGGCAGGGTTCTTGAGAAAACCAAAACCAGAATACTTATAATTATTTATGAAGATAGGTTTTTACAGTGAGAAGTACTATCACAGCTAATTAGTCCATACAGCAGTACAGAGAGCTCAGTTCAACTCACTTTCCTGGAACAGTTAATATCCTGGAAGTCCTTGGACTCAGCTGCCAGGTCCAAGGTCAAGGAAGCAGATAGTGGAGTCCTTCTGGCAAGGCAGAGAGAGTCTGCCCACAGGCAGCAAACAGCAGGATGGGTCAGCAGCAGTCAGGAGCTTAGCAAAGCAGACCCAAGTGGGATATTGAATTCAAGTAATGCACCGGGATCCACCATCTTCCAGCTCAAGCATAGTATGCACCAGCAGTATGGTGAAGCTGGTCTCAAAGAAGCCTCAAGCTCTAGCAACACAATCCATGGTCCACTGGTTGACTTGGCCCACAGGTGGTGTAGCACACAGGCTGAGGCAGAGAACCCACTGAGAGGCTGAGACAGAGCCGCAGGAAGGAGACAGAGCTCAGTTAGGGATGAAATGCACACATATAGGCTTTATTGGAGGTAGTGAAGGACTTTTGGGAAGGGAAGGGGCAGCAGAGAAAGGGACAAACAGGAGCATCTTGAGCTCCTAGGCCGTCCCGAGGCCTGAGAGGCCAGGGAAGCTATACCTGGTTTTGGCAGTGGGATATATATAGGGTTTGAGTTACAGGCATGTGGGCTGATGAAAGAAAAGGGAGGTTTCTTGTGCTGCGTTTGCAAGTTTGGGGTTGGAAGATGACCTGTGAGCAAATCCTCTCTTTTTTCAAACTTGTTTCTTGTAATCTTAGAGGGGGAATTCCGTGCCTTGCCCGGGTAGAGGCTGTGCCCTACTTAGGGAGATAAGCTCTGTGAGATGTCAGAGGCAGGGGTTACAAAGTTCAGCAAGTTGTTCATCTCCTTATGAGGTTGGTGCGAAGGGGTGCAAGTGCATGCCTGGGCCAAGGGTCTGCCTGATTCAACCCTGGCCCATACACCCGGTAAAGCAGCGGCACTCTGGTCCAATCACCAGAGAGCAAGAGAGACGAGGGGGACCTTTTAGAGCCATTTGTTTATCTCCCCTCCCATCAAACTGTGACCTGACTAATCCCACATGTTGCTATTGGCTAGGTCAGTACACTAAACCCAGCTGTCACACTATGATCTTCCCTATTTTTATTATTTAAACTTTTCATTTCAAACTTAATCAAAAGCAGAGAGAATCCTACCATAAATCCTCAAGGATCCATGACCCTGTGTGCTCGTTTGTGTAAACTAGAAAACCAAATTCAAGACACTCATATATGTATTTGATAAGAGCAATGTATACATAAGACCAATTGAATATTGAGAAAACAGCCCAGCCCAGTCCAGATCAAGTTCAAAAGTCCAATGTTAGCCCATATGTCCAATACCAATCTATAAAGTCCAACTCAGACTCAAGAAACACATGCAATGATGCCAATGCAAAGAAGACAGCAGGCCAGTGGGTGGGAAGTCTTGTGTATCCAGTGGCGT
Source organism: Nesogale talazaci (assembly GCA_004026705.1). NCBI lineage: Eukaryota > Metazoa > Chordata > Mammalia > Afrosoricida > Tenrecidae > Nesogale > Nesogale talazaci. The sequence goes on along the minus strand of PVJH01043096.1, from coordinate 7,044 downwards.
TCTAAGCACTTCAGGACTGGCAGGGGTCTCCACGTGGCTTCTCCAGCTCAGGTCACTAGGGTAGCTCCATGTGTTTTGTCAGCTGCTGTGTCTCCTAGGATGTGAGCAAAGAGAGAGTGTCTCCTGCCTCCAAGAAGGAAATATCAGAGTTCCCAGAATCCCCAGGAGAATGCCATGGCCACATAGAGGCCTCATTGGCTATGAACCAGTTGACAAACTAGACTCCACCTCTTCACTCTTAAACCTCTCAAGTCCCAAATTGACACCAGATAATACCTACCACACCTAGAATATTTGTGTGTATGTGTGTGTGTGCGTGTGTGCGTGCGCACGTGTGGCATCACTGCCCTGGTGGGAGTAGGAAGCCCAGCCTTGCTCCTGGAGAGCTGCTGCTGAATTTGAAGCATCAACCCAGTGGGCCGCCATCCTGCACACAACCACTGCGCCACCAGGGTTCAGCCTTAGACTATTTGAATGCTAATCCCGGTCTCATATCATTGCTCCTGTAAATCCAGCTGTGAGCTTCAAGATGGCAGAGATGGAGAATTACTCACCCTGTGTCCCCACCTGTTAGGATGTGGGATGGTAAGGTGCCTGATACACACTGACCCTTGGGAACTATGCGAGAGTGAATGAATGAGTGAATGAGTTGATTACTACCTTGAGAACCAAGCCTACACATGAACTGGAGAAATAGCTGTTTTTGAGGCCGTAAATAGCTCTTTTGAGTCCAAGACACCTTTTCAAACCTGGAGTTGTACATAATTTCTAATCACTGGCTGAAATTTAATCACCAGATCGCAAATAGCTGCAAGGGAGTCTGGGAAATATTGTGTCCAGCTGGAGAGTTAGCACAAAGGCAGCTCTGCTGGAGAAAGGAGAGAGAGATCTGGGGGACAGGGCTTTTGATGCCAGAGATTCTCAGGGTTCTCTCTAGAGGCCGCCTGTCATTCATCAGACTTCATGGTGGCTATATTGATTTTGTCTTTGATTTTGCAATTAAACTCCACTTTAGGGTGGATTGCTAAGGGGTTGTGAGGGAGACAGTACTTTTTTTTCTTTTTTCTTTTAATTGGGAGCTCATACAGCTCATCACAATCCACCCATCCATCCATCATGTCAAGAACATTTGTACATTTGTTGCCATCATCATTCCCAAAACATTTGCTTTTTACTTGAGCCTGTGGTATCCTCATTTTTCCCCTCCCTCCCCACTTCCCCTTCACTCACGAACTCTTGGTAACTGTGGTGGTCATGTACCTATGTCAATTTCATGATTGAGATGTAGGGGTGGAGTCTAGCCTGTTAATCTGGAGATAGCCAAAGAGATCTCTGCGTGGGCATGGCTTTCTTCTGAGAATTCTGGGAAGTCTCTCGGTATTTCCCAATTGGAGAAAAGAGACTTGACTCAGTCTCCAAGACAACGAACCCCTGACAAGACAGCATTCGAGGAACTGGAGGAGCTGAAGGAGAAGCCACACAGCCTTATCCTGATGAAACCAGACCTCTGAAGCTGGAGAAGCCACATGGAGACCCCTTCCAGTGCTGAGTTGCTTCTACCACCACTGGATACTGTTGATGGACCCTGAGCCCTGGAAGCGAGGAGCCATGGGAAGACTCCTGCCAACCCCGGGATCCTTCAACTACATGTGCTTCGTCAGTCAGGAGACTTTATAGACTGGGATGGGGCATATGGGCTAATTCTGCAGAGACCTGAGCTCCGAGGCTCATGAGACACGTGACATTGTGAGCAGTGGTGATCATGTCGGAAACTCTGCCCTCTGAAGACACCCTCAGCCCTGACGCTGCCAGTAGATACACAGTATTGTGAGCTAGTGCAAAATGAAAGCAGGCCTAGACACAGGACTTGGAGATTGCTGGGAAACCAATGATAGTCTTTGAAACAGGTCTTTTTCTGTCTTTATTCGGGATGGCACTTTCCCTAATGTAATGATTTACTGGCATTTTTTCCTACTGTTCAGTTCTGCTGTATGGTTGGATTGAGCTAGCTGTGGTGGTTGTTGTTGTTTGTTTGTTTGTTTGTTTGTTTGTTTGTTTTGCTTTGGTTCATTTCAGTTTCGCCGCTTCATCAGGAATCCAGAGTAATCTTTCTATTGCTCGGCTGAAGACGTTTTGGCTGTGTGGCTCTAGCATGGGCAGACTGGGCTGGCTGCAGACTGGCTGGAGTGTGTGTCTGCAGCGTGCCTGGTGTTTCACAGAAGCATTTATAGGACCTGGGTCTGCATGTGGGACGGTCGTGAGCCCTACACCCTGTTCCCATGAGAGATGTTTGGGGCTCAGGGGAGGGGACCGCCCCGCTGATGTCTCTCACCTGGCTGGTGCCGGCCCAGTCTCCCTGAGTCTCGTGTTCTGGGCTGCTGCCCTGTATTCCGGCTGTCACTGCAGGACGTGAACAATCTAAAATCCAGTGTGGGGTTGTTACCGTGACCTTGAGGTTAGGTGAGTTCCTGTGAAGGCAAATGAAGAAAGGAAACCCAAGGATTGGGTGATGACTTATTTTTGAACGAAGATGAAAATTGCATAACACAATAGCCTTTCTTTCTTTTTTTTTTCTTTTTGGCATCATTGCCCTTTGGTGGTCATGGGAGCTACCCAGCACTGCTCCTGAGAGCCGCCACTAGATTTGAACCGCCAAGCCCACGGGCCACAGTCCCGCACTCCACCACTTAGGCCACTGGAGCTCAGCTCCCTCAATAGCCTTTCTAAAACGAGTTCTATGACTCACTTTATTGCGTTCACAGTACTGGACAGCTCGCCGCCAGCTCACTTGGAAACACTTTCTTTCTCCCTAAAGGAAACCCCACACCCATGAAGTCATTACCCATATTCCACCCACCCCCACCCCCTGCCTGAATGCCTTCTGGAAGCGTCCTGCCCAGGGTTGGAGCTCTGGAGACCTGGGGCTGGAGCTTGAGCCACAGAGCAGATGCCCTGGCTAATGACCCTTCCTCCTACAGTGGGGCCCTACAGACACTGAGGCAGCACTCAAAAAAAGCTTGATGTGGCAGAGAAGCCACAAACAAAAATGCCTATGCACGTGGCTACCTGCCTGAATAATGAGGGGGAGTCCTGGGAGGAGGGAAATGCCAGTGTCCAGGACTTAGAAGTGTGGGCAGAAGTTCTGCGCATGTGTGTGGGGGAAAGGATACACCTATTTAGGGGGCTTCTGGATAGCCCGTTTAGGGGGCTGGCCAACACAGCGCTTCCCGCCTCTCAGCATGTGCTGCCGTCTGCACCACCTGAGCCCCCTGCGCTGGCATACTCCTACCCCAATCCCAGAGGGACCAGGATCCTGGGTCTCGGAGAGGCGACATCAGTCAGTTGTTGGGGGAGCACGCTGAGAACAAGTGACAGAGCTGGGAATGGAAGGGAAACACCCTTCTCCAGAGCGTCCTGTTCACGTATCAGGGCCCCTCAGCGTCTGCTGCAGAGGAAGTGCCCCTGGAGCAGAGTCACCCCCCTGTGTGAGCACACACGCATGCCACTTGGTCCTAGCTCTGGCTGCAAACAAAAACTTCTTCCGGGCTGAGCCCAGGTGGAGTAAGTGGTTGAGTGCGGAACTGCAGCCCGCAGGCTTGGCGGTTCAAATCCAGCGGCGGCTGGGTAGCGCCCACAAACACCAAAGGCAGTGATACCCACAAAAAAAAAAAAAAAAACAAAACCTTCTTTCAATCTATGAGCATTTTGGATTCTGTCATTATTTCTGGAACTCTAGTGGCATAGTAAGCTACACACGGGGCAGCTAATGATACGATCAGCAGTTCAAATCCCCCAGTCACTCCCTCAGAGAAAGATGAGGTACTCCCATAAAGAGGTGTAGTTACAGATCCACAGAGCTGCCCCCTCCTGTAGGGTTGCTATCTGTTAGAATCTATGCAACGGGGCAGAGAGAGAGCAAGCATTGTTATTTAGCTATTTTAAAAATCCAGCAACAAAATATAGAACATAAAACCTGGCTGGCATTTTCAAATGTCCTGGTGAATCAGACTTCAGAAGAAGGTTTGATTGCACACACACGCGCACGCGCGCACACACACACACACATCCTCGGCGGTGACCACATCACATTGGCATTTGCATGAGTGGATTCTGACCACGTTGGAGGCTGATCAAAGGAGAGCCCGATGGGGTAGTGTAAAACCCCAAGAACAGCAAGTGGGAACTGTGGCGATTCCTAAAGAGAGGCCTGTGTTGTCCAATGAAAAGCCAGCAGTGGCAACCGTTTGAATATTAAAAGCTCCAGGACACCAGCCATCTGGGGAAACCTGACACATCCTCAGTATTTTAAATCTGGAGCTAAACATAGCTCCTTTTCCAGAAAGCACTCTGAGTGAAGAAAGTAGATGTGGTAGGGCTTTGCATATGGTGCCTGTCGATGAAGATGTAGGATTAGACTTTAGATTCCAATGCCCTGATAAAAGATGTATCTATTGTATCACTTGCTTTGTGTCTTTTCAAGTGTTAAAACAAAGCTGTTGGGCTGAGCCCTGGTGGCTTAAGCAGTTGAGTGTGCGGAACTGCGGCCCGCTGGCTTGGCGGTTCAAATCCAGTGGCGGCTCTCAGGAGCAGCGCTGGGTAGTTCCCACGACCACCAGAGGCAGTGATGCCCCCCACAAAAAAAAAAAAAAAAAGCTGTCATTTTGAAAACTATGGTGTGCCTGACACAAGACAAGATGTTTTCAATTGTCTCATACGAATGAGAGAGCTTCATTTTTCATAGAGATATATGAAGAAGAACTTGAATTATGGCGGGCAAAGAATCTTGAATAGGCCATGAACTTCCAGAAAAAGGAACAGTTCTGTCTTAGAAGAGGTACAACCAAAATGTTGCTTGGAAGTGTGGATGGTGAGCTTGTGAGCTTTAGACATGTGATCAGCAGGTCCCAGTCCCTGAGGAAGGACATCATGCCTGGTAAAGGAGAGGGTTAGTAAGAAAGACGATGACCCTCCAGGAGATGGATGGGGATTGGTGCAACAATGATTTCAAATATGATGATGGCCAGGAGGGTGCAGGACCAAGCATGCTTCCTTCTGTTGTGTACGTGAAGTTGACATGAATCCAAACCTACTCAACAGCATCTGTGTTAGTCCAGGTTGACAAGAGAAACAAACTCATAAGCACATTGTGTATTTGAGGGAGAGGTTTATACACATGAACAAGTGTACATCAAGAAAATATTCCAGTCCAGTTCAAGGTCATAAGTCTGCTATTAGCCCATATGTCCGATACCCACCCATAAGCCCTCTTCAGACTCACGAAGCCCATGCTGCGACACCAGGACAATCACAGGCCAGTGGGTGCAGAGTCTTGTGTATTCAGTGGCAGTAGAAGCATGTCAGCACTGGCAGGAACCTCTCTGTGGCTTCTCAATCATCTCAGCACTAGTAGGGATCTCTCCGTGGCTTTTCTGGATTCAGAGGTCTGGTTCCTCTGAGGTCAGGGTAAGCTCATGTGGCTTCTCCTCTGGGATGTCTCACAAGGAGCCAGCAATGTGTCTGTCTGAAAAGCATCTCCAAGGGACTGAGCCTAAGTCTCTCAACGCCAAGGGGGAAATATAACCAGATTTCCCAGAATTCTCAAGAGAAAGCCATGTCCACACAGAAGTCTCATCGGCTATCTCCAGAATGACAGGCTAGACGCCCCCCTACACTCCCAATCCTGAAATTGACACAAGGTTACATGACTGCCACGACATCTAAATAATTATCCACCTGAAGAACGCCGAAATATGTTGTGACTAATGGTAAAACCATAGGCCGCAAACTGGGCAGTCTCAGTGGCTCTCCTGCAGCCACTATGATGGGAAGCAGCCAGAGCTCTTACCCACAGCACTTCACCAGCCGAGCCCCAGCAGAAAGGCTCTTGCCTCCCCCAGCCTGGCCTCTTCTGCTTCTGCTCCCTCGTCCTTGTAGATGTCCATGTTTCTTAGCATGTCGTACCCCATGTCTCTTCTACTTGCCTATTTAATCTCTTTTACATATCAAAAGAAAGAGCCTTAGTACGTAGTTGGGAAGGAATGAATGAGACTGCTGATCAAAAAAAGGTCAGTGGTTCCAAGGAGGAGGACAGATGAGGTTGTCTGTCCCTGGAAAGATTTACAGTGTGATCACTGCAAGTCAAAATCAAGGAGAGGGCAGTGGACACCTCTCAAAAGGGGCTGACTGAGGACACACCCTGTACTCCTTCTGCTTTATGGTCACTGCTTTCACTCCAGCACATAATTTCAGAAGGCTTATTTAAATCACTGCCACGTTTAAATCTTCATCTTCTGAATCATTTGAATCAAATGTGGATGAGATGTTAGGCATATTCCATCAGGGAGCAAAATTTATCTTCTATCTGTGAACCTGTGAAGTGTAGACTACAGAGTACACAGGAAGACCGGACACAAGGTGGGCCTTTCACTTACACATGAGAGCAAGTGGAGGGAAGGAAGGACTAAAAGACACGAAGAAAGTTCAAAACTTAGCAGAAAAATGTACATTAACTCTGGTGGCATAGTGGTTAGACTTTGGACTGCTAAGTGCAGTTGGCAGTTCAAAGTCATCAGCTGCTCATCAGACGAAAGATGAGATTTTCGATTCCTGTAGAGCTGCAGTCAGAGCAGCCCATAAGCACAGTTCTGCCCTGTTGTGTTAGGGTTCTCTAGAGAAACAAAACCAGGACACTAATAATTTTATATATAGATAGATAGATAGATAGATAGATAGATAGATAGATAGATAGATAGATAGAAGGCTATCTAACATAAGAAATAAACAGTTAACTAATCTCTAAAGCAGTATGAATGGCTTGGTGCAACTCACTCACTTGCATGAGACAGCTAGTACACTGGCAGTCCTTTGAGTATTGCAGGTCCCTGGGTAGTCCTCTGTAAAGCAATTCAGGCTCTCTGGCCACGAGCAGCAAAGAGCAAGGCAGGTCACCAACAGTCAGCCGGATGACAGGGTCCCTTAGTCCTGAGCTCAGTTACATGATGAAGCAGGGCTTGAAGGAATCTCAACTCACAGCAACAGTGCACG
>PVJH01043095.1:0-13835 GCA_004026705.1 Nesogale talazaci | reverse complement strand
ACACAGGTATTACATTGATTTTCAGTATCTCTCACTTGTCTATTTGTACCTCCTCTGGGTTTGCGTCCTTCCTTAATTCTGGTAGCCTAAGTATTCCCTGTGCCAAAGTTCTCAGGTTGGTCCCAATTCCCTCATTGATGGCCCTATTAATTTGGATTTTACTTCTAAGTCTGTAATCCATCTTGAGTTTATTGTTGTGCATGGAGTGAGATATAGGTCTTGCTTTGTTTTTCTGCAGATAGATATCCGTTTTTTTTCCCAGCGCCATTTGTTGAAGTGGGCATCCACTTCCCATTTAATATTTATGGGCCCTTATCAAAGATCAGTTGTCTGTATGCAGATGATTTTATTTCTGGCTTTTCAATTCTTTGCCATTGCTTTGAATATCTGTTATTATACCAATACCACGGGGTTTTGAGCACTGTGGCTATATAATAAATGCTAAAGTCAGGTAAGGCAAGCCCTCTCACTCTGTCCTTCTTCTCGAGGAGTTCTCTCCTAATTCTGGGCTTCTTCCCTCTCCATTGTAAGTTGTTAATCAGTTTTTCCAATTCTTTGAAGGAAGATGATGGTAACTGTATTGGAATTACATTAGACTTATGTGGTGCCTTGGGCAGAACTGGTATCTTTGCTATATTGAATCTGTCAATCCACTTCCTAATTCCATCTCTGATCTGGGCCAGTCCCCATTCCTTTTGCTATAGAGAGTTGTTCATCCTCCCATTGTTTGCCCTGGTTTTCTTCATCTTCCTTTTGTTGATTTCCAGTCTTATGGCACAGTGGTCAGCAAGAGGTCTGTATGATACAAATGTGCTTAAATTTATGCATATTTGACTTATATCCCAGCATGTGGTCAATCTTAGACTATGTGCCATATGGGTTTCAAAAGAATGTGGATTTTTTTTTGTAATTGGGTGAAGAGCGCTGTAAGTATCTATCAAGTCAAATTGTGTAATTGTAGTATTTAGATCTGTAGCCTACCTTTTGAGTATCTTTCCCTGTGATCTACCTTTCTCAGACAACAGTGTATTGAAGTGTATTGAAGTGTATTGACTTTAATTGACTTTAATTGTTGAGCCTGTGCTTTCTTTTTCATCTTCTGGAGTGTTTGGTTGATGTATTCTGCAGTCTCTCATTCAGGGAACATGTTTAAAATGCTTAGTGGTTCATTGTCTACAGTTCCCTTGAGCATTATATAGTGTCCCTCCTTATTTCTTTCTATGGTTTACACTTTGAGGTCAGTTTTAGCCAAGATTAGACTTTCCACTCCTGAGGTTTTTTTTTTTTTTTTTTTTTTTTTTTTTTTTTTTTTTTTTTTTTTTTTTTTTTTTTTTTTTTTTTTTTTTTTTCTCTTCTGGGGTTTTTTTTTTTTTTTTTTTTTTTTTTTAATTTTTGATTGTTTGCTTGGTATATATTTCTCCAACCTTTGATTGTCAGCCTATTTTGGTCTGTAATCTTGAGACGTGTCTTCTTTAGGCTGCTGATTGATGTGGTGTTTTCTGAGCCAGTCTGCTAGCCTCAGCCTTTTAGTGCCTAAGCTCAGTCCGTTGTTATTCAGGGTTATTACATCCCTCTGTGGACTATGTGAAGACATGCTTTTTTTGTTCGGTGTTTTCATACCTTCCTTTCTTATCAGTGTGCTGTGTGTTCTTATCAGTGTGTGTTCCATTCTTGACTTCTTTCCACCCTAAAGCTATGTTGGGTGCTGTTTTCTCTTTGTTGCCTTCTGGGTGGGGTTGTTCTATGTGTGTTCTATCCGTGAATGCTATTCTGCCCTTACTGGGTCGGCAAGAGACTTTTGTAAGGCTGGGTTGCTATTCTTTGAGTTTTTCCTTGTCTGGGAAGAATCTTTTTTTCTCCTTCTAACTGGATAATTTGGCTGGATAGAGTATTCTTGGGATTGTCTTGTTTTCCTTCCATTTTTTGGAATATGTTACTCCACTCTCCTCTTCTTCATAGTGTCTGCTAATAGGTGTGGGCATATTCTTATTTGGGAACTTTTATGTATTACTGCTTGGTTTTCCCTAGCTGCTCTCATGATTTCCTCCTTTACCTCATAGATGGATAGTTTAACTATGAGTTTTCTTAGTGACTTCTTCTTGGAATTCAGTCTAGCTGGTGTTCTTTCAGCATCCTGAATGGTTGCCTGGTTTTGATTCATAAACTTGGGAAGTTTTCCTCCAAGAATTCTCTCATGATTTTTGTAGTTGACTTCTTTGTTATGTCTTCCTCCAGTAATCTAATTATTCTGATGCTGTTTCTCTTCATAGCATCAGACATAGATCTTAGATTTTCAACTTCTCTGATGATCTTATTAGACTTCTGTTCACGTTTGTTTAAGTCTGCTTGGCTCTTCTCTACGTCACTGGTATGGTTCTCTGCCACTGCAAATGGTTGGTGAAAACCGTGTCTGCCATTGATTTTTGTTATCTTATCCCTAAGCTCTTGTATTTCCCTTTGGTGTGTGGTCTTTTTATCTCCTATCATTTCATCCCTTTTCTTTATTGTTTCCCTCATACACTGTATGACTCCACCAACATTCTAAAAATTTCTTTCTGTGTCAATGCATGTTGTTAAGTTTAGGAAATCATTCTGGAAGTGAGTATCCACTATTAATTACATGCAGATACAGCAAATTTCTAAATGTTTTTGTGCCTCAGTTTTCTCATCTATAAATTAGAGATAACAATGTTTACTAAGTCATAAAATTGTTGTGACACTTGAATAAATTGCTTCACACCAAGTGTCTATCAGTGCCCGGCACCTAGTAAGGATTCAATATATATATATATATATATATATATTTATTGTCCACTGGGGATATTTGAGTAGTCAGTGAGGAGAAACCAATGCTCAGAGGCTGGAAAGAGAATTCAGGTCACATTCATGTTCCCTCCCAGCCAAAGCAGGAGACCAGACTCATCCTGTTTCAGTAGTGACACAGCCAAGGGCAAAATGTTTTACTGTTAGCTTCCCTGAAGGCATAAGTGAGTGGCTCCCTGGGTAGCTGCAATCTGAAAAACATTTCTGAGGAGTTTAATGTGCTCCTGGGGAATACATGCATATTTGGACATGGGGAAATGCTGGCCCTGGGGGGGGGGGGCGGCATTTTTATTTCTTTTAGAAAACATGGCTTGTTGGGAATTCAGAAAACCTACCAGCTCAGTTCCTCTGGAAGCTCTGCCAGAGCTCAGCATTTGGTTTGCATTTGAGGCTAACTGGGTCTTAGCTGAGGTTGCTGTTTTTGAGACAACACCTGGGTTCTTTTCAGCCCTGAATATGCATTAATTGGTCATTTTCACTGAGCCACATCTCTACCTTTACAGAATTCACAATTTATTCAGTGAGAGACCAATAATAAAGAGGCAATTATAGTGCAGCGTGTCACGGGTTCTCATCCTGGCAACAAATGGGAGGGAAACTCAATTCACTCCAAGAGAGGGAATGAAGGAGCTTGTAAATTAGATCTTAGATCTGAGGAATTAGTTTAGAGAAGTGAGGTCCAGGAGAAAGGGCGGTAAAGTAAATATGCAAAATGGGGTGGGAGATTATTTGGCATAAATTGCTGATTAGGAGCAAGGCACATGCTGTGTGTGTGTGTGTGTGTGTGTGTGTGTGTGTGTGTGTGTGTATTAGGGGCAGTAGCTGAGGATCATGAAAAGAGACCTGAAATGGATTAAGAAGGACATTCTGTTTTTTTGCAATATTCTGCTGGCTGATTTTGTGCAAGTCATTTCTACTAGATGGGACACACTTTCTTCATCTGTAAAATTATTATAATACATAAACTTTCTTATTTCTCAAGGCTACTTTGTGATAGCACATAGGATATGGCTTAATATATACTGTATATGCACTTAAAGTATTAAGATTTCATTTGTGAAAGCTACTTCTTTCAGAAATCTTTACTACTTGGGAGATGTAAAGGTGAATGATTACCAGGAACAATAGTGTTCATACTCTCTCCAATATTATTTAATGAGTCCTGATGGTAGTGTGGGATAGATATTAGACTGCCAACTATAACATTGTGGAGAAAGACCAGGCTGTCTGCTCCAGTAAAGGCTTATAGTCTCAAGAACCCTATGGGGTAGTTTTATTCTGTCATGGTGGTACAATGGATAGGTGCTATTCTGCTAAACAGAAGACTAATGATTCAAATCCACCAGTGCTCCATCAGGAAAAATAGCCTACAATCTGTTCCCATAGAGATTAAGGTCAGGAAAACCTATGGACAGTTCTGCTCTGTCGTACAGAATATTATTCTTTGAAATTGACTCAATGGCATGTGACAAGAACAACAATGTGCCATTAAGGCAATCAGAGAAGTAGAGTTTATGTTTATGGTGATGATGGTGATAGTAGACCGAGAAAGTAGCCCCCCTCCCCCGCCCCAAGTCCTTTGACCCACAGCCACTCCCAGGAATTGCTATGAACCACAAAGTGGGTGATGGCAGGATACTCAGAAAAGGTCGAAATTCTGTCTCCCTGAGTCTCAGTTGTAGAGCATCAATTCTTGCAATTGCTTTTCTGTGATTAGTTTACAGGGATGAGCCAGACAGTGAGGGGGGCACGTCTCACTCAGCACATAGGTGATCGGACTATTTCAGACAAGCGTTAGGAATTGGGGAGAGGGTGATGATCTGGTGCAACTAATCTCTCATCTTATTCCCAGTTCACAATACGGTCCCATTGTGGATAATGGCTTGGGCTGCTAATGGTAAAGTCAGAAGTTTAAAACCACCAGCCACCCAGAGGGAGGCAGGAGTCTCACTCATACTTGCCAAATATTTCGAGTCTTAGAAACCCACGGGGGATGTTCTCCTCTGTTCTACAGAATAGCTATGATTCAGAATTGATTCGATGGCACTAAGTTTGGAGCTTTTGGTTATCCCTGTTCCAGGTCATTTTGTGACTGTTGTTTTATTCGTCATCTCAGGATCATAGTATCACTGTCTAAGGATGTGAGGACTATGAAATGAACTATTTCAAAGGTAAACTTGTAGCACAAATATAATGGGAACATATATCGAACATCTTACACCATGAATTGTTTAACAAGGGAACCAGTCTCACGTTCTCAAACTCACTGCAATTGGGTAAATTCCGACTCAGAGACCCTGTAGGACAGAGGAGAAGTACCACTGAGAGTTTCTGAGACTAGAAATTGTTACATAGTAGAAAGCACCCTCCTCCTAGGAACCAGTTAAGATGATACAGTTTGACCAAAGGAGAACACGACTCAATGATTGACGTCTCAGAAACCCACAGGGGCCATTCTAGTCTGCCATAGAAGGTCGACACGAGTTGGAATCGACTGTATGGCAGTGAGTTTGGTTTGGGTTTTACAGTATAGATACAACAACAAAAAATGCCAAAATGAATTTAATATCAGTACAAATGGGGTCTGTTCATAAAACAATAATGTTTTGTGTTCCATTTGACACATCTTTTTGTATTCCAATGGATAGAACTTGTTTTCATTGCTATCAGTTTAGCACATTTGACAGAGCTGCAGAATAGCTGAAAGGCAATGAAAGGTTTAGAAACGTTATTGGATCTTAACAGGAAACACACTTAGGTTTTCACTGAAGATAACCAATAGTCCGTTTAGTTCATTTCAAGCTCTTTCTTTCAATTTCCTCCACTAATTTAGTATCAATAAAGCATACAAAATAGGTGACACCAAGTAAATGTTCAATAAATGCCAGCTATTATAAAAATCATTGACATTAGTCATGATAAAAATTTTCTACATTCAAGGCAGTTATTTATTTATTTTGAAATACAGTTTCTGTCATAACATTCCTGTTCAAAAAATTTCAGTGGTTCATCATTCTTTCTGAAATAGTTTTATATTTCATAGTTAGGTAGTTATGATTTTCCAGTCTTTCCTGTGAATTTTTCCAGTTCTATTTTTACACATACTTTAAATGACTTATTTATTAATGAACTAATTATTAAATTTTAATAAACATTTTATTGGGGCTCTTACAGTTCTTATAAAAATTCATACATCAATTGTATGCATCACATTCGTAAATATGTTGCCATCATCAGTTCCAAAACATTTTCTTTCTGCTTGAGTCCTTAGTATCAGCTCCACTTTTCCCTCCTCCCTCCCCATACTCCCACCCTTGGGGACCCTTGATAATTTATAAATTATTTTTAGTTTCATATTTTACATCATCCCCTGTTGCCTTTCACCCACGTTTCTGTTGCCTGTCCCCCTAGGGGGAGGGGAGTGGTTATACTTTGGTCATTGGGATCAGTTTCCCCTTTCTCTTCCTCCTCCCCCACCTTCCCTCTACCCTCATGGTATCTCTACTCTTATTATTGGTCCTGGGGAGTTTATCTGTTCTGGATTTTGCATGTCGAGGGTTCTTATCTGTACCAGTGTACATGCTCTGGTGTAGCCAGATTTGTAAAATAGAACCATGGTCATGATAGTGTGTGTGTGTGTGTGTGTGTGTGTGTGTGTGTGGAGGTGGTGGGGCAAGGGGAAGCATTAAAGAACTAGAGGAATGTTGTGTGTTTACTCTGTGCTATGCTGTACTCTAACTGGCTCATCCCCTCCTCATGACCCTTCTGTGAGGGGATGTTCAACTGTTGAAAGATGGGCCATAGGTTGTTATTCTGACTTCCCATGTTGGCATCAAAATTGTTTATTTTGGTTCTTGTGATGTCTGACTTTCGATCCCATGAACATATCTTAATCACAAGGGGTTGATGTGCTTCTTCCCTGTGGGCTTTGGTGCTTCCCTGCTGGATGGTCGCTTGTTTAACTTCAAGCCTTTATGACCCTAGATGCTATAACTTGTAATAGCTCGCACTGTCAGCTTTCTTCATCATATTAGCTTATGCACCAATTTGTCTCCAGGGATCATGACAGAAAGGTGAACACCACAGAATGCCAGGGTCTTAGAACAAAGTGTTATTGCATTGAGGGAGGACTTAAAAATATATGTACAAAGCCATATATCCCTATAGTTATATATTAATATATTTACATATGTATGTCTATATTTAGACCTCTACAAAAGTCTTTTGCTTTCTAGCTCTTTCATCAATTTCCTTTCTCCTGCCCACTGTCATGTTAACCCTTCATTCAGCTCTCTCTACATCCTCTAGGCTACATAGTAACTGATTGAGTCCCACCAGGCATTCTATGCCCTCCTGGCCATTGATTTTAGATCTGTTGCTATTCCCTTGGCCCTGGTTCGTTGGCTCCCCACTTTCCCCCTCCCCACCTCCTCCTCTTCCCATTGTTTTCTCCCCAGAATTGCTTATCCTATCATCTTATATAGCTAGACATGAAAAAGGAAAAAGAAAAAAATGCCCTATGAAGAGTTAAAGGTCTGTCTGCTGACCCTTGTGCATGTTTTATAATTGGGTCTGATGCTATTCCCAGCCCTGTTCTCAAGTTCAAAAACTATTTTTGTAATTCTTTGGAGATCTTCTTGCTTTGCTGTGTTGCACTCCGTTTGTGTTATGTCTTGGTGTGTGTGTGTGTGTGTGTGTGTGTGTGTGTATTGGGCTGAAGAAGGCAGATTGAGCATAATTCTTGCACCGTGTCTCTCGTGCTGGCCCTCCTGTACTGCTGTGGGTCAGTAAGGGGACGCTGTTTCTTGCGGGGGCGGGGGGCAACTCTATGGTCCTCTTTGTGTATTAGCTGTTCTGAGGGGGAATTTTATCCTCAAAGCATGGGGGGCCAGGATGTTATACTCTCTCCCCTCTTCCCCCACCCTCTTGCTTTCCCTTTTAATTTGCTCCCGTATGGTCCTGCTACTCTCTCTGGACTGTGTATCTTCAGTGCTGCTCTCTGGAGCACATTCTCCTGGAGAGGAGTGTTGACATAGCTGGGATAGGACTTAGCCTCATGTACCTCTCTGTTAGTCCACTTCTTTATGCCAGTACCTTGCCCTCAAGGCTTGGCTCACCAGCTTGAGGTGGTCCCTCTCTCCCTTTCCTGTGGAGACATAAACAGTACCCCCCCTTTGGTGAATTAATGTTCTCTTCCCTCCAATGCCTTTGTCTTTCCCTAATTTTTTCCCTGCCCCCACTGTATTCCTCTTTCTCCCCCCTTTTTTATGTTGGAATGCTGTATGCATCATTGGGTTTGGTCAGTCCTCTGCCTATGTGCTTCTCCTTCAACCTGTAAATTATGTATCAAATAGTCTTTCTTCTGCTCCCACTGTATTGATCAGAACCACCGCAGTGCACTCATCTTGTACTTGTCCTTTTGTGCTTCCCTACCTTCACTTAGCATAATTTTCTCCACCTTTTTCCATGAAACAATGTGCTTCATGTGTTCATTGCTGTTTTTAGGGGTGTGTAATACTCCGTTGTGTGTATGTGCCAGAGTTATTCAATCCACTCATCTATCGATGGAAATTTAGGTTGCTTCCAGATTTTTGTGATTGTGAATTGTGCCGCAATGAACATTGGAGCACAGATGACTAGTCGCGGTCTATTTCTTACTTTTTCTGGGTATATGCCCAATAGGGAGATTGCTGGGTTGCAAGGTAGCTCAATTTCCATTTGCTTTAGATATCACCAGATCACTACCCACAGTGGCTGTATATATCTACAAGACCACTAGCAGTTGACGAGAGTTCTTATCTCACCACATCCCCTCCAACATTTGTTGCTCTCTGATTTTTTGAACTGAGGTACCCTCAAGGGTGTCAGGTGATATCTCATAGTTTAATTTAATTTTTAATTTGCATTTCTCAGATGG
Source organism: Nesogale talazaci (assembly GCA_004026705.1). NCBI lineage: Eukaryota > Metazoa > Chordata > Mammalia > Afrosoricida > Tenrecidae > Nesogale > Nesogale talazaci. Next base: position 5,095 of record PVJH01043095.1, on the reverse strand, counting down.
CTAATGATCAGGAACATTCCCTCCAATGTTTATTGGTCATTTGGGTTTCTTCCTTGGAGAAGCTTCTGTTCAGGTCCTTTGCCCACCTCCTCAGAGGGTTCTCTGCTTTTTCTTATTGTAGACTATAGGTATTGGATATTTTAGTAATAAGCCCTTCATCCGATGTGCCATTGTTAAAGATCTTCTCCCATTCTGGGGGTTCTCTAATGACTCTATTGGTGAAGTATTTTGATGCACACAGGTGTTTTATCCTTAGTATATCCCATTTGTCAATTTCAGCTTCTTCTGTGTGTGAGCCCTTCCCTATTTTGGTTAGCGTGTGTATTCCCTTTGCCAAGGTGCTCAGGGTTTTCCCTGTTCCTTCATGAATGGCCCTAATAACCCCTAATGGGGTTTTACTTTGAGGTCTGTGATCCACCTTGAGTTTGTCTTGTGCATAGGATGTGGTAAGGATCTAACTTCATTTTTCTGCATGTACAGATCCATTTTTTTCTAGAACCTCTTGTTGCAGAGGGCATCAACTTCTGATTTGATATGTTTTGGACCTTTATTGAAGATCAGTTTTCTATATGCTGCTGTTTTATTTAAGGTATTATGTTACCAACAGTTTTTATTTTTTAATTGGAGATTCTTATAGCTCTTATCACAGTCCATGTATATATCCATTGTGTCAAATATATCTGTAGCTATGCTGTCATCATTTTTATCCCCAACTTTATGGTGTGGTGGTCCAAGAGGTATGTCTGAGTGATCTCTACATGCTTGAATTTACTCAGACTCGACTTGTGCTGTAGTATGTGGTCTAATTTTGAATGAGTTGCACTTGAAAAAAAAGGTGAATTCTTTTGCATTTGAGTGAAGAGGTCTATAAATGTCTATCAGGTTGAGTCACCAAATTATAGTCTTTAGCTCTGTAGCTTCCTTATTGAGTTTCTGTCCTGGTGACCTCTCTTTCTCTGATAGTGGTGTATTAAAATCACCTGCTATGATTGCTGAGTCTGTGGTTTCTGTTTTCATTTTTTGAAGATTTGTTTGACAAATTTCACAAGTCTCTTGTTAGGGATACACACACACACACACACACATATACATATATTTCACCCAATCTTGATCTACTGATCATTTTAGCCTTATATAGTGACCATCCTTATCTCTTGTTATGATTTGTGTCTTGAGCTCGATTTTGTCTGAGATTACGTTTGTAACCCTTGCTTTTCTTTATGGTGTTTGCCACTTGGCTTGACATATTTTTTTGCTAGTCTTTTATTTTTAGCCTATGCTTGTTTGCAAGCTGAAGGTGTGTCTCTTGCAGGCAACAGATTGTTGGATTATGTTTTCTGAGACAGTTTGCAAGCCTTTGTCTTTTAAGGGGCAAGTTCAGGGTGTTTACATTTATAGTTATTACCACCAACTGTGGATTCATTATTGTCATCCCGAACATTTTGTGTTAGGTGGTTTCCTATCTCTCCACATAACATTGTGCTGAGTGTGTGTGGTGGCGGAGGGGGGGGGAGGGGGCTTCATGCTTGCCTACTTTTCATCCTAGAGGAAATGCTATCGTGGTGGCTGTTTTGGGAATGCTGACTTCCAGGTGGGGTTGTGTTATATGGTGGTCTTCTATTTGTACTTGGTGAATTTTGTTTTTCAGATCACAGTGAGTCAGCAAGGTTTTTTCAGTTTTTCCTTGTCCAGGGGGACTCTTACCTCTCTGTCTATCATGATAGATAGTTGGGCAGGGTAAAGCATTCTTAGATTGGCATTGTTGTCCTTTAATTTACAGAAAATGTTACTCCTCTCTCTCCTTTTCATGGTATCTGTAGGTAGGTCTGAGCATATACTTACCTGAGTACCATTGTATGTGACAACTCTTTTTTTCTATAGCTGCTCATGTGACTTTTTCCTGTTCCTCAAAGTTAGATAGCTTAACTATTATGTGTCTTGGTGATTTCTTACTGGCATCTAATTGGTGTCCACTCTGATTCCTCTATAGTTTTCTGATTTTCATTCGTTCAGGTGTGAAAGTTTTCTTTCAGGAATTCTCTCCCTACTTTTGCTGTTGACTTTATTGTCTTATTCTGGTATTCCTTTCATTTGAATATTGTTCTTTTTCAAAGTCTCTGTCATTGATCTAATGTTTCTTCAGCCTCCTTGATTGTCTTGTTTGACTGTTTTTCATGTTTGTTGAAGAAGTCTGGTTGTCCTCCAGATCATTAGTATGATTCTCCACCTCTTCTAGTCTGTTGGTGAGGTCTGTTTTCTTGTTCTTGGCTTCTGTTACATCATCCTTTTATACTTTCATTTCCCTTTGGTGTATGGACTTCTTCTCCTCCATCATTGTATCTTTATTCTGTATTGTTTCCCTCGTATCCTGTACGACTCCAAGAAGGATTCTGAGGATTTCTTTTTTGTGGCAGATTAATGTCTGCTTCTTCTATGAGTCTTGTTAGGTTTAAGGCTCTCTCCATTGTTGTCTTTTATTTCTTTTGCTGAGGGAGTTTAGGTAGGTTCTTGTTTGTGCATCATTTTGGTGTCACTTGGAGCCAGATTCCAGAAAGACATGGGTCCCTGAGCTTTTTCTCTGTGGGACTGGTAAAAGTGATTTGGGGACTGCTTGTGGTGCACTGTTTTGGGGTACTGGGCTACAGTGTAAAGGAAATGTCACAGCAGTTTGGTTGCTGACAGCACTGGGGGTGCTTGGAAGATGGTCTATGACTAGTGCCTGTGGGTATGATGCTGGAACAGGCTAAGGAGTGCATATGCTGGCCAGGACACTGCAAATATGGGCCACAAGCACCAATTTCACAGAAATTCTGAAGGTAATCCCTAGGGTCAGTCACTGCCTAGTGTGAGAAACAGAATGATTTCTCCCAAGTTGTCTTCCCCAAATATTTGCCATACTTATCTATTTGTATACGTGGCAAGGTTTCTCCTAAGCTGTCTCCCCCAAATATATACCATGCTTGGCTGCATGCTATGCACTTGGAGGTCAACTGAAGAAAGTCAGGAGCTACTCTCCCTAAGGGTTATCAGCCACCTAGAGTTATCAGATTTTATAGTCTGTCCCACCCTAAGTAGGACCCACTCCCTTCTGATAAGAATAGCAGTTGACTACTTCCTTACAAAAGAAACAGAGAGGTCAAACCCACCCAGGATGATCAAGGTTAGGCTGCCATATTTAGTCTGAGGTCCACCCTTCATGTATAAACCCCTAGCCCATTCCTTTCCTGTCATTGTATGTCCCTTTCCTGTTATGCTTATGATTACTGTAATCCCCTTCCTGTGATGTGTATGCCTATCGTATAACTCCTTCCTGTGACATGTGGTTACCTGTGACCATGACCCTGAAGTAAATATAAGCCTTAGTTAGCAATAAATCGAGATCTCCTCCAGTCAGCTTTCCAGCAGTCTCTCTGGCTGGCTTCTCCTGGTGTTCTCTGGCACCTCCCTGGTTGCAGTTTTCCCCAGCTGCTGGCTTCCTGCCCGCACTGTGCATGGGCCTGGCTGTTGATATCATGGGCATCCAGAAGGCGAGCATGACACCGTGAAATGTGTCCACCTTCATTATTTCTATCTTTAATATTTTTTATGACTTTACTAGACTCGAAGGATGGCCAGTGTCTCACGCAAGTGAGTTGCATTGAGCCATTTGTACTGCTTTATAGATTAGTTAACTGTTTATATCTTATGTTAGTATTTTTCTATCCATATAAATATATATAGAGAATTATTATTGTCCAGGTTTTGTTTCTCTAGAGAACTCTAACGCACGTTCTTAAAGGAAAGTGCCACAAAGGGGGGATTTTCCCAGCACCATCTAGTCTCAGTGCTGTTGTCCAGGTTAATGAGGACTAAGACAACAGGCATGTTATCAGGATGGGCCATTTGCTGCAGAAGGGCATCATGCTTACTGAACTAGTAGGCCAGTGGACAAGAGGAAGACTCTCAATAAGATGGATGGACATAATGGCTACAACAATGGGCTCAAACGTAACAATAATTATGATGATGTCTCAGGACTGACTGTTGTACATCAGGTTTTTATGAGGTGGAACCTTGACAGCACCTAAGAAGAAGCGAACCACCTCTTAAAGATTTTTAGCAGGATGTGACTTGCTCCTTGGTGATGGTGGTGATGCGGGGTGTGTGGTGGTGGCAGTGAAGAGCTAAAACATCTTATTTTCTTTGTTCACACATTTGATTTATGTCCAGGCATGTTCATATTAAAGATGCCTTTCATTTAAACCACTCTTTAGCAACATTATAGAACATCATTATGGAACACCATAGAGCATAAATCCAGTCTACCTTGATCCTCACAGGTGAAAAAAAAATCAGCCACATACAGATTCTGGGGTAACCATGCACCTGTGATTAGCTAATAAAGTTTTCATATTGGGAAAATTGTTATTTTCATTTCAAAATGGGTTGAATGTCAAACACTTTTATCAAGTTTTCAGGGAAAATACTTGGATAATTTCAGAACAGGCACTATTGTACCTTGGTTTGGTGCTGGTTACATGAAGTGTTCCCTTTTTGATAACTCAATTGAGCTTCATTGCCTTGGACTTGTACATTGTTAAATATACATACATATGCAACTTCAATTTTTAGAGTTTATTTTAATTGTAAAAAAATTAGCAGCCAAATCTATTTTAATTTTTTCCCTTTAGCTGTTATCTGTGTTTATTGTGTTTTACCACTGGAATTGTGAAGTTTACTACATCAGCTAAAACCACCATGACAAATATAGAATTGTAGAGACCATCAAATTGTCTGCTGAGTGCGAAGGTTTCAGGTTCTATTATTATGGTTTATTTTTTGGAAGCCAACTGGGTTGAGAATATTAAAGAGTTTGTATATAAATTGAGGTAGTGTGATTAAAATGTATTAAAAAAGAGAAAAAATTGACCTGCTGGACTTTGATCCTGTAAAAGGAATATTCATGGCCTCTACAGTTTGTATTTGTCACGGCAGTTTTAGCAACTATAACAAACTCCACCATTCTAGTAGCTTAACACAATAAAAGTAGATATACCTAAAATGAATTTAGATGGTTTCAACTCTAAAATTTCCTCAAATAAATTTAATAAAATGG
>PVJH01043094.1:0-13757 GCA_004026705.1 Nesogale talazaci | reverse complement strand
TCATTATAAGCAGCATAGTCAGAAATGAGACTTAATTCTTAAAATAGTCAAGGTCAAAACTTATTAAGCTTATCATATCCTTATCTAAACTATTGTTTACACAAAAACATGGAATTCAGTCTCTGAAGGCATCAAAACAGACCCAGGCTTTCGGTCAGTCATTCTGAACATATTTACCATTGTCCTTGAGCAGCATAGGCTTTGAGACATTCAAATGGCGATTTTTAGCCCCTGAACTCAAGATACACATTAGCAATATATATTTTGGCCATTCTATTTAGGAATAACCAAAGACAGTATCCAAACAATCAAAACTTTAACGTTCCCATGAATCATACATTTTAAAAGTAAAAATATTACTTGATGGCACACATCTAGAAAAAGAAAACTAGGGAATTTTTTTTATAGAATTGAGATTAAAGTAAGCAGCTAGAAAATTCTAGTATTAAAAGTACAATACATAATTTACATATTTATCCTTAAAGTTAGAAAGTGGGACTTTGATCCATAATTTCTTTTTTTTTTTTTTTTAGATTTTTTTAAAATTTAATTCATTTTATTGGGGATTCATACAGCACTCATCATAATGTATACATACATACATGCATACATACATACGTTGTTTCAGTAGTTACATCTTTTCTGGGATGGGGTGGGGTGGGGTTCTTTTTTTTTTCTGATTTGGGAGAAGTAAGCCAGTTTTATAGGGCAAGCAAGCTTAGGCAATTAGCATATCATGATCTTCAAAATTAACAAGTGAATGGCAGCACAGCTGCAAGTCAGGCTTCAGAGGCCAGGGCTGTTTACAGTTACAAAGGCGACAAATTACAAACCTCAGGCAACAAACTGCAACAGAGTTCAGGCATATCCAGCCTGTAGTCAGGACAAGCATGTCTGGGCCGGATGGCTCCTGACAGGTCCCCCTTTTTTATTTTTTCAAGTAATATCCTCCCGGGAACTCCGCCTGTCTTAGGTTGTCAGGACACACACTCAGTCCTTACCCGTCATCGGTCAATGGCCGATGCATAATCAATAAATATTTTATATAGATGAAATTTTGAGTTGTTATTCCATAAAACCTTGCATTCATTTAATATAACACAATACTAAACACAAGGTACAGAAATGCAATGTACCCTAAAATTTAGTCAAATAGAAAATACTGGTTGTGTTAGTCTGGGTAGACTAGAGAAACAAATCCATAGAAACGCATATGTGTATAAGAAATTGTTTAATATAAAGGAAAATTGTACATTAAGATTTTATGACAACCTAGTCCAGTGCAAGCCCATAAGTCCAGTATTAGAGCATATGTCTGCTCCCAACCTATAAAATACTCTTGCACAAAAAAACATGAAATGACACTGAATGCAGGCAGGGTAATCACAGGTCGGGGGTAGAAAGTCTTTAGATTCAGTAGTGTTGTAAGCATCTCAATGCTGGCATGGGTCTCCACAGGGCTTGTCCCTCGCAGGGCAGTGGGTCTATAAGTGTAGTGCCATATGTCTTGTCAGCAGAGTATCTCCAAGGGAGTGAGTCCTGTCAGTAAAGAGTCTCCGAGGGAGTGAGCAGAGAGAGAGAAGCATCTTCTGCCTCCAAGGAGGAAATACAGGAGTTCCCAAACTTCTCAGAAGAAGGCCATGCCCACACAAAAGCCTCCTTGGATATGACTACATTGACAGACTAGAGACATCTCTTCACTCTTAATCCTCTCAAGCGCCAAATTGACATCAGATTATGTAAGTACCACATTTGTGATTGCAATTCATTTTAGTATTAAAAGTTAAATCCTGTGGGTAATATTCATTGAAACAGCGGTAATGATTATGTCAGTTACTTTCTAGTGAAAGTAATTGTTGCCCTCTAAGCCACAGAGGTCTTTATCACTGTGTCCATTAGAATGACTCAAGGTCCTAGATGTTAACCAAATAACCAGAAATATTTTTGTGCACATGACAGAAGCCAACCTGTTTTCAGCACTGTTCCCACATCTCCCATCCTTAATTTCCGAGGTTGTCCCAAACTCTTCTCTTCAAAGAGAATTTCATCATTGTCTTCTTTGTTAAAAAAAGTTTTTTCTTCACCTTTTTCTCATTGTTATTTAGGTTCCTGTTCCCCTCCAACTCCCCCTGCCACAATAAAACCCTCAACAAAAATAACAAACGAAAACATAGAAAAAGTAATGAAAACCAGATCAGATTAAAAATGGGTCAAAGGAAAACAAATAATAAGATGTTAATTTTAATCTTATCTTTAGTTGTTTTATTTTGAAAAGTCTTGTTTTTGTGCATATTATTATCCATGCATATCTCTCATGGTAAGATTGGTGGGATAAACAATCTGTAAGACAAAACAATTAGACCATAGTTCTTGGGGATACAGGAAAGGGAGAGGCAGGGGAAAGGAAGTGGGTATTAACAAATCCAAGGACAAGGGAACAATGAATGACCTAAAATTAATGGAGTGGAAGTTGCAGAAGGTCTGATAGGGCTTTATCAAGGACAATGTAAGAAATAAATGAAACCCAATGAATATTGAACAGGATAGTGGGACAAGAGGAAAGTAAAAGGAAATAGAGGAAAGAACTAGGAGGCAAAGGGCATTTATAAGGGTCTAAATACTGGCATGTACATATGTAAATATATTTCCATAAGATGATGGGGAAATAGATTTATGTACATATATTTATAGAAATGTGTTTTAGCCAGTGTCAAACCAGGCAGCCCAATGTATCAGGCAGGTCTTCGGACCAGGCAGCCCCTTGCACCCCCTTTACGTCAACCTCACCAAGCAGGAGATGAACAACCTGCTGAACTTTGTAAGCCCTTCTTCTGACATTTCACAGAACCTATCTCCCAAAAGGATTATGGGAAGGAAATGAGCCAGTCAGGGTGCAGTATAGCAATGATGAAGCATACAATTTTCCTTTAGTTCTTTAGTGCTGAGACTGTGGGGTTGTGAGACAGACTGATGGCCTAGTTTCCTGATCCAGGAAAGCTGAGGCCAATGGACCCTGTGACTGAGAGGCTGAGGACTAGAGGTGAAATTGGTGCTGCCTAAGGAGTGGCATTATTGTGGACTAAGGACTATATCCGTAGTGACTACCAATCCTGAAATTTGGAAATGTGTAAAGTCTTGTAATAAGTACCCATAATTGTGAATATTGTCTGTAAGTTGAATATGGCCATAATAGTAAATTATCAAGCGTTCGATACATTAAGAGTGGTGTGGAAATAACAATGGATGTTAGAATAGGCAAACAAAATATGGAGAATAGAAACATCTGGTCCCTGCTTGTGGAAATGGGGAACATGCAAATGATCATATATGGTGCTTGTGATGTATTGGAAATACATTTAAAGAAGTTAAGACCAAAAAAAGGTGTACTCAAAACAAGTTATGAGGGTTATGCCTCATGAGTGTAGTTTTCAGAAGCAAATAAAATTATTTTTGAAAATGAATGGAAATTTTGAAGTTGAAATATATAGAATCTGAAAAAAATTCACTGCAGAAATTCAATTATAGATTTTGTGATAGTCCGGGTGGACTAGAGAAACAAGCTGAAAAACATGCATATGAATATAAAGGTATGGTTTATATGCAAGAGGAATAGGATATTAAGAAATCATTCCAACCCAGTCCTGTTCAAAGTCATAAGTCTGATATTAGCTCATATACCTGTTACCAATCTGCTGGAGGTCCTAGATAACAACGTAATGACATTATGACATTAAACACATCCATCTGGGAGAGGAGTAGGTGAAACTACGGCAGTTTGCAGGCAACATGAATCTACACAATGAAAACCCCAAAAATTCCACAGCAGGAGTTTTGGCAGTGGTGGAAGAATAGGAAAAAGTGGCAGGATACAAGGTACAAACAGAAATCTGTTGGTTTGTTATATACATCAGATGAAACTACAGAAGAGGAGTTGTGGGTGTCAACAAATCCAGGAACAAGGGAACAACAAGAGATATAAAACTAATGGTGAGGAAGGGCACAGGATGCTCAGTGGGCTTAATCAAGGGCAATGTAGCAGAGATGAATTACTGAAACCCATATGAAGGCCTGACATGATAGTGGGAAAAGAGGAAAGTAAAAGGAAATAGAGAAAAGAACTAGGGACTTCCAGGAAAATGGTGAGTAACACATACCAAAGGGATTCTACAGAAATAGGCCCAAGAGAGTTACTGAGAGGGAAATTCAGTACTAGAGAATTGCAGGAGGACCTTCAAAAGAAAAGTAGGCATAAGATTTTGAAGGGCTTTTGGCTTACTACAGTGGAGGCCGACTAGGGTTTAACCTTTGCCCTGCCATTGTCTCAGCCGAAGTCAGAACAATTGGAGCTGACACGGTGCCTTCATCTCAACACAGGAATGGGTTGCTGCAAAATTAAAACCACAATCAAGGATCAGGGCTCAGTTGCTTTTCTTCCCTCTCTTCTCTCTATCACCACAGTGTCAGTGGGCTTAGTTCTTTGGTGATTTTCATCTTGGTCTCTTCCATTTTCTCTCCCAAGCCACTGTGGACCACCAGACCACTCCCCTTAGCCTAGGGCATTTACACCTGCTCCATCTATCTAGCAGAGTTCCACCCTGTGCAGTTTAGCCTTAGGGAAGCCTGCACAACCTACACCAGGGGATATTATGCCCATCTCCTTCCCAGGGAATTCCTTCCTTTGTGGCTGGTCGAACTCCTATCTGTCTTCTGTGGTCTCACATGACTGAGGGAACTTCTTCCCACCTGCCAATGCTTCACACTGCCTAAAGTAACATCCATCACTCGCCAGAATCCATGCTACTGGTGAAACCTCTGCCTAATCTCTGCAGCGATCTACCTGAGCAGGGCAATTCCACCTACCATTCACAGTGCTCTACACAAAAGTAGGCAACCAACAAGCCTTTTGTGGCTCTCCTCTGGAAGCAGAGACCACTTCTCACCCACATGCCAAGTTGAATATTGGTTGGCTAGGGAAAGAGTGAAGCCACAGGAGAATAAAGTGGTAGTCCAATTCCATAGTGAAATTAGCCACAGACAATTCAGAGAAGCATTTCTATAGGTCTCCCAGAGATAGCCAGTGCTTTCGACTCCCTGGAAAATGGCACCTGGTTCCTCTAAAACAAAGCAATGTGAACAAAAATCAGCCCCAAAACCTCATTAAAAACAGGAGTAACATAAGGCAATGACAGATGCCCTGAACCTAACGGCATGCATGGAAGAAGCAGACATTGATCTGCCATAGAAAGAAATTTTCAGAATGTTGCTTGTAGTCATTCAGAATATGAGGGAAACAATACAAAAAAAGGATGGAGTAATAGAGGAGAGAAAGTTCACAGACCAAAGGGAAATACAAGTGTTTAGAGATGAGATGACAAAAACCAATAGCAGACTCAAGAATTAGGAAGGAAAGGACATTTTTAAAGGTCTAAATACAGGGAAGTACATATGTTAATGTATTTTATAGACTGAAAGGGAGATAGAACTGTACAGATAATTATATGTTAAGTATTGACATAGATTTTTCCTTTACCGTCTTTTTGAGTGTCTTGATTAGGAATGGGGGTGCTGCATGTTGTCAAATATGTTTTCTGAGTATTGATATTACCATGTGGTTCTTATACATTTCCTGATCAATGTGGCAGATTATGCTGATGCATGTTTGACTGTTGAATCATCCCTGCATCACTGAAATGAATCCCACCTGACCATGATGGATTCTATGTTTGATATTCTTTTGTATTCTATTGGTCACTATCTTATTAAGGATTTCTGCATGTATGTTCATTAGAGATGTGAGTCTGTAGTTCTCTATTCCTTTGGAATCCTTGCTCTGTTTTGGATATCAAAGTGATACTGGCATCGTAGAATTATATTTTGAATATATCATCTTTTTCTATATTCTGGAAAAAAAAGTAAAAGGGGATCAGTGTAAACTCTTTCCTGAATGCTTGGTAGAATTGTCCTGTGAAGCTGTCTAGTCTGGGATCTTATGTCATTAGTAGTTTTTTGATCACCATATCTACTTCTTCTTTGGGTATGGGTCTTTTGAGATTCAAGACCTGTATCTGGGAAAATCTAGGGAGGAATTGTTTGAAAAAAGTTTTCTGGAAGTAAAAGAGTACTGGAGTAGAGACCCAATGTCTATCTAATACTGCAATATTTAACCACTTATCCAACACTATACAGGTTACTGTAGATAGAATCAATAGGTTGAGGAGAGAAACCAAACCCAGGTATATACATACCATACCAACACAAAGAATGGAAAAAGGTCTGCAGGGGGATGAAGATGAAGGGAAGGGAGAAAAGTGGGGGGAAAGAAGAAGACAAGGGTATTGGAGGAGCAGGCCACCAATCTATCCAGAGGCCAAGTATTGTTTATGTTTCCAGAGAAATGAGAGTGTTAATGTAGACCCCACAATAGCAAATCAAACCTTGAGGGCAATGTAACCACATGGATCTCCTGAACAGAGTGGGCTATAGGGCACTCCCAATCAGAACCGAAATGTCCCTTTGATGGTCATGTGCTTATGTCAATTTCATGACTTAGATGTACGGGTGGAATCTAGTCTGTTAATCTGCAGATAGTCATTGAGTAGCCAATGAGGCCTCTGTGTGGGCATGGCTTCTCCTGAGACTTCTGGGAAATCTCTTTACATTTCCCTGGTGGAGATGAAAAGCTCCCCAGTTGTTGGGAGTTAATCTCAGAGACAAAGAACTATGGACCAGACAAGATAGCAGTGTCCAAGGAGCTGGAGGAGCCAGAGGAGAAGGCACACAGCCTTACCCTGATGGAACCAGACCTCTGAAGCTGGAGAAGCCACATGAAGATCCCTGCCAGAGCTGAGTAGTCTCTACCACCACTGGATGCATTAAGCCACTCTCTGGTCCCACAGTAGGTGGGACTCACTCCCTGCTGTTAGGCCAATGGGTTAAATCAAGCCTACCCCTCAAGGTCAAACAAGCTTAGGCCACTATCATAAGTTCTGGATTCAGTTCACCTTTCTTGACACATGTATACTACAAATCTCTCCCCTGCCTATTGCATTTATGCCCATAAATCCTCCCCCTCATTTATTTAGTATCGATAGTAAAATGCCTTTACCTATAGTTAGGGGACTTACACACACCCCAAAGAGATATAAATCACTTTTAGAAATAAAGAGACCTCCCAGGCACATTACTCCCCGAGCTCCTTCTTGCCTCCCTTGCCATCCCCTTAGCTGTCCCCTCTCCCCATATTCCAACTCTTCCTTTCTCCCGACCTCCCAGTTGAGATTTTGGCCACCCAGCAGGTGAACACAATGAAATATGTCTGACTCTTTATTTTACTCTTGTTTATATTCTCTATGATTCTATTATATATATATATATATATATACACATATATGTATATCATACAATTGGGCCTATCAAATGCACAATTAGTTGTGGGGACTGATCTCTCAACCACACCTACTGATCAAAATATATAGTGCTGGGTTCTTCAAGGCTTGAAGTTAAATAAGCTTACATGAAAGAAGTTCGACAGACTATGTGATCAAGAAATATCTACAGAATCAGGTAAGAGACATCAGAAGATCCAAAGAAAACTAACAATGAATGAGGGATGTCAGACCAGAGACCCAAAACCCATATATAGAGAATGGGACATCCCCTCACAGAACGGCCATAGGAAAGGGACGATTCACCTAGGATTGCACCAATAAGACATACAATTCCCTCTGTTATCTTGAGGCTTACTCACCCCCCCAATACCATGACCTTAGTTCTGCCTTTCACTTTGGGCTAGACTGGAGAATGTACATGGCTACAAATTAGAGCTCAGGACACAGAGAATCCAGGTCAGATAAAATCCCTCAAGAATGGAAGTGAGAGTAGTGATACCAGGAGGTTTGGGGAAGGTGTGGAGAGGAGGAGAGGTAGGGGGATCCAATTGAGATTATCAACAGATAAGTAGAATGAGCAACATAAACTATGGGAGAAGGGTGACAGTAGTCAAAGTAAAGATATGAAAATAATAAGTATCTATAATTAATCAAGGGGTCACAAGGGTGAGAGGTGCAGAATTGACTTGCAATTTCTGGATGGCTAGTCATCATGAATGTTTCGTCATATTTTTGTTAGTCATTTGAATGTCATCTTTTGTGAATTGATTATTTGGTTACCCACGGCTCAGGTAGAAAGTCAATGTTTAGAAATTAATGTTGGCAATATATGCAAGTATGCTTCATAAAATTGATATGTAGATTGTTATAAGCTGTGTAAGATCCGCCAATAAGATGGTCGTTTAAAAAAAGACTAAACTAAAAATCACTTTAAAATACATTGATGAAGGACAGATAAGATGACAGACATGGCAATATATTTTAATTAAATTCCATAATGTGGCAGTTACGCAATCTTCTCTCAACTTTAGTGAAAGGGTGGCGTCTAGCCCGTCAATAAGGCCATAGCCAATGATCCTTCTGTGTGAGCAATGCCTTCTCCTGAGGATTCCGAAAACTCCTCCCTTCCTGGAGGTGAAACCCACACTCTCTCTGCTTCAATCCCGCTGACAAGTCACATAAATCTTTGTTGATGACAGTCAGAGCCGTGGAGCTAGAGGAGATGTATGGAGAGCCCACCACCACTGAGATGCTTACATAAGACTTTCTACCCACTGACCTGGGACCTTCCTGTTTGGGGCATCATTTCATGTGCTGCCAGAATCTGGAGAAGAATTTATTGACTTGTATCAGACATAGGGGCTAACATCAGACTCATGGGCTAATACCGACCTTATGGACTTGATCTGGACTGGAACAGAATGTCTTCTTAGTATACAGTTACTCTTGGATATAAAACTCTTTCTTACAGACATATACGAGTCGATGGATTTGTTTCTTTATTCAACTCAGACTAATGCAGAGCACTCCACTAGGAGGTGTATCCTGCACTCCTGGCAACAAGAATCTCAACATAGGTGTAAGTGGACTGTATCTCTGAAAGTGGGAGAGATGTAACACCTGCTGGCAGACTTCACTTTACCAATGACACTATCCATTTCTGTGAAGCCCACTGTTTGCGGGCCTCCGATAGGTAGATCTGCCTGAACAGGTTGTTACCCAAACTTAACCTTTCACTTTTCTTTCCTGTTTAGTTTTCTCTTTCCCTTTCTCCTTTGCTGCTTTGTTCTCTGATGCCCTCCGGTGCCTCACGCTCTTGTACAGTGCACATGTTCACAATAGAACACTGTCAAAGAGCAGATTTCCCTCCCACAAGATGGGTTTCTTTTCTTTCTTTTTGCATTTCTGTTTCTTGCATTTTCTCCTATTATAACACTCTAATATCTTCTCTCCCACATCTTAATGTGTCTTTTTCCTGTGTGGTCCCAGCCTCTTTGAAAATACCTATTCCCCTGGGAAAAATAGGCAGTCCTTTACATTCTGACTCATTCACCAGAACAAGGATTTTTCTTGTTTCAGAGCAAGAAAAGAACTTGTTTCTTGTTTCAGAACAAGTCCTCTCTGAGTGGACTAACTTCATAAATTCATTGTTCCATGGCAGCATAAATTTACATTTACTCCCAAGCCACACTTGCTTTTTTTTTGTTTCTCCTCTCCCTGCAGTTATACCCATTATCTCTTCTCTCTCTCTCCCTCTCTCATCTTGTATAATACATTTCAGTGACATGTATTGCTTTTGATTGAGCCTTTTAAAAATATTTTCCCATTATTGATACAAATGCTTGGGTCTCTTCAGAAAACCACTTATCATTAAGACAATTGCTACAATAGTTCCCTCTTCTTCCATAAATTTCTTCTTGCTCAATTTCACTACCATATATTTTCAAGTTCCCGTTAGATTTACCCCCAGAGCCAAATACCTTTGTATCATCAGAAACTCACACACCACTAAACTCTGTACCATGTTGCTGAGGAAATATCAGTCAAACATAGTAAATGAAGAAAATCTAGAACAAGTACAAACAACTAAAAATCAAACTAAACCAATCGAATACTCTGAAGACGAGAACATGAAATTACCAGATGCGAAATTCAGAAGAATTAGTCCAGACCATAGTCTGGACCATAGTCAGAGATGTAAGGAAGCCCCCAATGGAAGTAATGGAAAAGCTAAAATCAGTAAGCCAATAAGAAATCCAAAAGACAAAATCCAAAAATGAGATAACAGAGTAGGCAACATAGTAAACAATCTGAGGAATAGAAAACAAGAGGTGGAAAATCAAATTGGTGAGTTTGAGGACAACCAGTCTTACTATAAGGGATGAGAGAAATAATCAACATAAAAAGGGAAGGAATCAGAAAAAAGCATGAGACTGATGTGAGACACACGATAAAGAAACAATCTAAATCTCATTGGGATCTTAGAACAAAAAGAAACAATAAATGTACAGAGAAAAAAGGTATAAAGAAATCATGGAATAATCTTTACCAACATCAAAAAGGAGAACAAAATTACTATTGAAAGGTCTGAGTCAACCCTAAATAAGATTAATTCCAAAAGGAAGTCATCATGGTATGTCAGAGTCAAGCTATCCAATTTCAAGGAAAAGGAGAGAAACCTGAGGATAGTCAAAGAAAAGGGAAGAGTCACTTGCAATGGAAAACCAAAAAGGATACGCTCGCACTTCTCAGCACGAACAATAAAGACAAAAGACAAGAGAGTGACATATGAAAAATTCTGAGAAAAATTAAATTGACAACCAAAAATTCTTCATCTAACAAAATTATCACTCAAATACCTGTGAAAAATAAAAGTGATTCCAGAGAAAGAAAAGCTGAAAGTGAGAAATAGAAACAAACTGCAAAATAGCAAGTTATAAGAATGATAAAGCCCACGACCAATGATCGCTTGAGGACCAGTGGTGAGAGGGGTGATGCCAGAAGGGGGGAGAGAACTTGGGGTAGAAAAGGGGAACTGATTACAAGGATCTTCATATAACCTCCTGCCTGGGGTACAGACAATAGGGAAGGGGGTGAGGAAGATGTTGAACAGTGTAAGTTATGGGAAAATAATTATAGTTTAATAGATTACCAAGAGTTCATGAAGGAGCGAAGAGGAAGGAATGAGGGAGGAAAGGAGGAACTGATATCAAGAGCTTAAGTAGAATGCTGATGTTTTGAGAATGAAGAGGGCAGCAATGTACAAATGTGTTTGGCACACAGTGGATGTATGTGAGCATTCTGACAAAAGCTGTAGGAGCCACCAATAAAATGATCTAAAAAAAAAGAATGATAAAGCAAATGCTTGGCATCTAAATGATGCCAATTATTTTTGTCTCTATGACAAATGTAAGTTTCATTCAAGTGCCATTACCCATATTTTCAAATTAAGTATCATATCTTTGTATATTGAAAATATATGTTAGGTTAATCATTTATATCATTACATATTTTGTGTTCTATTGGTAGTGTTTTAAAGTGTTTCCTGCACTTTCAGAAGATCTTGGTTCTATCAAAAATATTTTTGTGTTTTAAAAATTAATAAGGAATTGCTTTGTGTTTTTCCCTGTATCTAAAAAAGGATATTGGCCTATTTAATATGTAAGAGTTATTGTACTGTAAAATGATACTAGTTCAGAACGTTTTGGTAAATGCACAAGGAACATATTTTATTATATTGAAATAGTGATTCAGTAATAAAATATGAAATTAACTGGGTACAAAGTATGTGCTAAATAAATGGTACACAAACACCATATTAATAAAATACTTTCTGTCAAAATGGAAATGATTTTCTTCAAAATTAGATGATTAATATGTATCTAGGCTAATGCTAGAAATATAGAAAGAGCACATTGAACTCAATGGAATAAAATTAGCAGAAAATGTCAGCATTCCCTTACTTCCCTCATAACAACTACCTTACAGCCATTTCTGACTGACAGTGTGACATTTTGGGGGGTTTCCCAGGGTTTGTAAATCTTTACCAAATGAAGCAAGAATGTCATCATAGCGACTATGCATAACTCTGCCTTCTTAAATTCCTTAAAGTTTCTAAGAAAAAGCATGACTGAAAGCAGAAGCAACATATTCACATAGGAGACCTAGACTATGTCAGTCCAGCAAGCAAACTGTACATAGACATGCTTGTGTCCCTTTAAAGGAAGTATAGACAGAATCGATGCTAATAATAATCAAAATAGTATTTATTATTAACCCATATGGAGAATTTAGTAATGTCAGGGTGCTTTGCATGTATTAACCATAAAGTGTCCTGTGGACACTAAGTGCATCTTGGGAGTGCTGGATGGGCTGGAGGGCCTGGAGGAGATGAATGTATCCTGTTCTCTGAGCTTCAGTTGTGCGGCAAACACTGAGGAAATGCTCAAAACCAGGGGGTTGATTCAAAATTCTCCCTCAAAGGACAAAATCCTAATACTCAAGTAAGGGAGCCCTGCTGCATAATGGCTGATGGGTTGCATTGCACTCTGAGCAAAGAATCAGTGTTCAAGCTCCCCAACCACTGTGAGAGAAGGGAGAGACTCTGTTCCCATGTGCTTGGCCTCTAGAGCAGGGATCCTCAAACTACACATGGACCGAGGCCCACCAGGGACATTTATCCGACCACCAGGTGTTTTTGCTGCCACTGCTGTTCTGCTAACAGCCGACTCAAACAAAGCCCCCAGTGAGTTTGTTCATAGCTGCTTTTTAAACTATGTTCCGGCCCTCCAAACGTCTGAGGAGCAGTGAACTGACCCAGTATTTATAAAGTTTGAGGACCCCTGCTAGAATATCTGAGTCAGAATGGATAGTGTTATGAGGCGTTCATATTAAGTCAAGTGAGGTGGGTTTAAATTTTTTTCATTATTTTTTTAGGTCAAACTTAATTTTTTTGTAAATCATTTTATTGGGGCCTCATATAACTCTTACTCATAAAGGACAATTAATAGACATGGAACTATAATATAGGGTTTATTGTTGACTTCTATTGTTTCTATTATTGCTGTAGCGATTGTCTTATTGTCTATTGTCTTGTGTTAGTGCTTATCGTTATCTCTGACTGTCTATCTGGAAGGGATAGTTGGGATAAGCAAACCAGAAAAAGGAACAACCAGATGACAGTCCTTGAGGACATGGGAGAGGCGTTGGAGGGGGAAGGGGTGGATGTTAACAAATCCAGAGACAAGGGGGCAACGTGGTGAAAAGTTGATGGCGAGGTGAGTGTAGGAGGTCCGATAGAACCGTATGAAGGACAGTGTAGCTGAGAGGAATTTCTGAAACACAAATGAAGTACATGATAGTGTGACAAGAGGAAGATAAAAAGGAATACCGGAAAGAATTGGTAGCAAGGAGCACTTACAGAGATCTAAGCACAGGCATATACATATGTAAATATATTTATATAAAACAAAGGGGAAAGATCTATGTACATATATTTATAGACTTACTACTAAAAAACATATGGACAGTGGGCCCCTACTCAAGTATTCCCCCAATACAAGAACACATTGTTGTAATAATTTTGCAGCCTGTGATGCTTACTTTCCCAACACAATTGCTAAAGGCAAAAGTGGCTGCAAAAGTAAATGTAGGGAAGAAAGATGATGATGCCTGGCTATCAAAAGCTAAATTGCCTGCTGTCTTAAAGGCTTGAAGATTAACAAGTGGACATCTAGCTGAGAACCAAGAAAGTCTACATGAAAGAAGCACAGCAGCCTGTCCTGACCTGATCAATGTAGACAAAGCAGCGGCATAACAAAGTTGCCTATGAAAGCTGATGGTTCCTGCCTATCAAGGGATGTAGAGACT
>PVJH01043092.1:0-13843 GCA_004026705.1 Nesogale talazaci | reverse complement strand
GGGGGGGGGGGGGGCATCAGCACGAGGCCAGAATGCTGTCCCAGCAATTGCTGTTCTTTCCAAAATCAGTCAATACCTGGTTCGTCGTCATAATTAGAAGCCAAATTTTATTGCTCAAGCTGTAGGGCAACAAAAGTCTCCAAGATTTTTATATTGGATTCATAGAGCCTATAAATCTTCAGCATTTCAAAAGAGGTATTACTTATTGTTTCCTAAAGACATTCAAGTCACATCTCAATGAATTTACTTCTGAAGCAATTTAGAGACAACACTTTGGCCCTTGTGAGCAACTACATTTAAATCAATTAAATTATTTCTTTGAACAACTATGTCATCTGGTAAAGGGAGAGAGGAAGATTACATTTTTGTTGCTGGCCTTTGGTCGTTCTGAGGCTTCATTTATTATTATTAAAGTAAGTGTTGGAAGTGATCCTCAATTAGTGCATCACCATTTGGTACACAGTACAAAATGTGACCAGAGCCTTTCCTTTAGTTTTCAGATTTTAGAACTCCCTTGTCAATTTGTGTATATAAAGCTGATGAATCAACCTAGATACCTGGATAATCAATAATGGCTATAGAGACAAAAGACCTGATATCTAAACTCAATTATTGGCAGTAACAAGAATAAAAGCTGGAAATGTTCAAGCTGAATGAAAATTTTCATTACTATTCAAAATTATCAAGAATTCTTTTCATAAAATTTAATAACCACAATTAATGCTGTAAAACATAGTAAATAAAGAAAAGTGAGTAATTCTATTTGTGCAAAATTCAATTATTTGAAGTCACAAATGAACTTGATTGATTTAAAGAGAGATTTTTTTTTTTAGGAAAGTCTAACAGTATATTGTGTTTAAGTATATTTGAGTTTCTGGGTTAACCACCCACCATGTTTTTAATGGATGGTCTGAGTGCTATCTCAAAAGGGTCTCATGTTTGACATCAGAAACAGCCTTATTTCAGAAAAAAAAAGAAAGTCTTATATTGATGTAAAATATAGCATAAGCAATAACTTTATAATCCTTCACGGATTCCAAACATTCCTAATTGGGGTAAAAGAGGAATGATGAGCAGAACTCAGCCATGGTCTGGTTCACTCAGGTCTCGAGATACAAGACAGCTGGACCTGAGAAGCAGCCTAGCAAGTGACTAATATTGTAGATATATTGACCTTTTCCTACAATTTTCTAAAGCTCTCCAAAATGGAATTAGAAAATATCCAGTAAACACTAGATTTTTGTCTCAGAAATTACAGGTAACTTTGGATACTTAAGAATAGCTAAATAATTACACATAGTTATGTGTAAATAATATACAACATACAGTATAGGTAAATATAAGAATACATAATTATACTTAAGAAAATTGAAACAAGAAAAATACTGACATCCTTTAAAGGACTATCCTAATGCCAAACCTCTCTTTAAATAGAAGTAATTTAAATTACTATAAATTTAAAGGAGTAAATTACTATTTTATTTCAATTAGCCAAATATAAGAACGTAAACATCTTAATACATTTTAAACCAACCTAAAGTTCAGCTTAATAATTTATACAAAATAGTGCATTCAGTGAAATCCTGTTTAAGATTAGATAGCAATTTCCATCAAATTAAAAACAGATATTAATATAAATTCATAAAAGCTAACACATGGGAGAGTCAGACCTTGTTCATGAACTGCCACTTACGCTTCTGAATGTTCACGGGTAACCAGCCGCACTCGTGATCCCCACTGAGGTCACACTAGCAACTGTAGTACTGTACTACTGATCTTACAAACCCTGGCAAAAATCAACCCCAGGAGAGGACAGCAAACAGGAATGTGCAATTAAAAGTTATCTCCACTATACGCCTCATCCTTTGTTAAGCTCCCCCTAGGAAATACAGACTGCACCTCACCGCCATCCACCTCTCTCCCTGACCTCTCAACAAGGCAATGCATTGCTTTGTCTCTATGGCGTGAATAAAGCCACCTCCTCATCTCTGTGAAGAGGAGGTTTCCTAGAGATAAGAGGAAGCCTGAAGAAGTCAATGCTAGGGGACCTATTTATATTCACCATTACCTTTACAACTGTATTTCTCCCTGCCTATGGTAAGAACCCTGGACTCATCCACTCCGAGGGTTCTACTCTGTCACTTGTAAAAGTTCTCAGGCCATCCTGTATCACTTGTTTCATGAGGAAACGTAAAAATTGTGTTTTTAGTTCACAGTCACTGACATATGTGAGTAGTCTGAAAATTGTACTACATTTCAAAATTGTACTAGGTATGATAAGTAAGAAATTTCTACAAATCCCACCTGGTGATCCAAATACATGGTGTTCCTTTGAAGATGATGCGAAAGAATTTCATTCTAGTAGGCACCAACCAAGAAAACAAAGGGACAGAGAAAGTGCAGAATTCATGAAAAGGTAAGGTTTTAGTATAAGAAAAACAGATGCTAGATGAGCCCCTACTATCTCTCACAGGACAGGACAACATTCACACACATGCTTCCCTTTTAATGGTTCAGATGGCATCTTAAGTTACTATAAAATTACTTTGCTTTGTAAGAAATCGAGTGGACAAGCACATAAACTAAAATACGTAAGCAGAAAAATCTTCGAAATGGCTTCAGTAGATTGAATGTCATAAGTTTTACACTTTAACTTTTTTTCAAAATATAGTACTACCTCTTTGCATATGTTTAAGAAGCCAGAATATTCATGGGTATTGTCTCGTATAGCTACAGGCTATTAAACCCTTTGAGAATTATTTATACTCCATTTTTCCCATTAAGAATGAATTTGAATCTTAAAAATAAATGTAGGGGCTGAGCCCCGGTGGCGTAGTGGTTGTGTGCGGGACTGCGGCCCACTGGGATGGAGGTTCAATTCCAGCTCCACAAGGAGCAAAGGCTGGGCCTCCTACTCCCACCACCAGAGGGCAGTGATGCCCAAAAAACTAAAAAACCAAAATAAACAAACAAATAAATAAATGTAACCAAGTGCTAGTTGAACTGATCAGCAATTTCCAACTCAATACTTCCATGAAAATTATAGGAATTTTGACTGTCACCGCCCCCCCCCCCCCCCCCCCCCCCCCCCCCCCGCATTGGCAGGTGTGGTTTGCTAGTAATGGTATTGTTTTGATTTCCATTCTTATAACCAAAGGTGGATAGGTGGGTGGGAGGGTGGGTGGAAGGCTAAGAAGAAACTAACTGCACTTTCTTTCAATAATATATAAATAAGTAAAAGCTGAATTCTCAAAGAGTCAATAGCAAAATCCCATGCTATGGACGCACTGCAAGGCAAGGCTCACGCTCAACACTAATGACATGGATCAGACTGATTCATGAGTCGCTTAAAGGAAGAGATGAAGGTGAATGACACAGACAGATCTCCCCATAGCTGACCTTTGGGCTGTGGGCCTCAAGTTTCAGCTGCATGAGCTGTGCTAACGTGTGCTCCCGGATACTACTCAGTTCCGCTTGCTGCCGTCTCAGCTTTATTAGCAGCAGCGTAAGCTCCTCTGGCTGAAGGAGTACAATTTAAGAATCCAAACAGTGGAAAACAGATTAATTGTTGTCTTAAGTGAGAGATATTAAACCAAGATTTCTTGGCAAGTTTCCTCTTACGGTGGACATCAAACATAGTGCCTAGGCACTATGATGATGGGTCCTACATAAATGCATAGATATCTAGAGAAATAGAAGGAACAGTGTTACTTTAAAAATACAGTGAAGCAGCAGTATATTCAGGCATTTTTTTCTTCTCTCGGAACATAAGAGAGTATTTAAATATTGAATAAAAACACAACATCAAGAACTATACAGTTTTGTATAAAAGAGCTAGTAAAAGGTAATTATTAAAAGGCATGTTAATACAATGTTCAAAAAATTATACCTAGAATGTTTCAAGCAACAGAGTGATACCTGCATGTCCAACAGACCATTTTGGAGAACAGGCGATAGAAATAAATTCACGTAAACCTTGGACAATAATAATTAAAATCAGCACCTACGTTTTAGCCATTGCTTCCCAATTATATTTCTAAATATCATTGTTAGTGCTTTCACAGCAAAGCAGATTTTGAAAACAAACAAATTTTTTTTTGCTTTTCTAACAACCATAACAACAACAAAGACCTGACAAAAACACCTATTCAACACAAACAATGTTTACATGGGTGCAAAAAGCCTGCCTTCCACTCCTCTTTGGAAAAGCAGAGAACCCTTTGGTTCCATTTGGTTACAATGATCCCTAAGGGGAATAATATTACAACGGCATATGAAAATCCTTAACAGGCCTATCTGGAATATTTTTCTTTGTGGGAAGGCAGTGAAGAATGGTTGCTGGCAATCTTAAAAGCCAGAAAATATTACTCAGTGTTTGTGTGAGCTTCATCATGATTAAAAACTGCAGCAAGGCCAGAAGGAGCTGCTTCTCGCTGAAAGTGCTCTTACAACCACAACGCAGCAAAGCATTCTGTGATGGGTTTGTTGGTCCCAACACCAGAGCACAGCACTAGCTAGCTCTCTTCTGGTCATCTGCTATTGCTCCTCTTTCTCTGCCTTATTCTTTTTATCATGGACACAGGAAACATTTTAACCTTTATTTTGGAAGCAAGTAAAAAAGGTTGTGGTGGTGGGTGGGGAGTTAGGGTCAGAGGATGCAAATAGACATGTACAAGCACATCCAGGATTCTTCACACAAAATCTGGTTATCCATAAACATGAAACAGTAATCTATCAAATTAGACAGCCCACGAATGTTTACTCTATGTGTGTGTCTGTCTCTCCTGAAAAAAGCCAGGCCATTGCTGCGTTTATTTTAACGGTCCTCCATAACAAGAGACTTTACAATTGGGATCTTATTCTACACTTGATTTTAGTCAAAAGTCTGAGAAGCGTGTGGCATATCCTATCTATTATGATTAGTATCAATACATGAGACCTTACCAAAGAAAAGGTATGGAAGGTTATGGGAATTACATATTCTAAGACCTTCATTAAAGAAGAACATTTCAAGATCTATACCGAAGTACAACAATGTAGATGGTAAGATAATATCTATATGCCTAGAGAGAGGGCCAGTTACTATGACTACTATTCAAATTTGACACACCGACCACTTTTAAAAGCAATTTTTTAGATCTCTATTGAACAAACAAACACGCCATCGACATTACTGGTGATTAAAATACAAAAGTTGGAAGCAAAGACGACGGACTAGTAGTTGGAAAGTATGACATTGAAGATTAAGTGATAAAATTTTAAGATTAGTAATCTTTTCATTAGAAATACCTATTTTCAACAACATAAATGTCAACTATCCATGCAGACCTTGCCAGATGGAATACACAGGAATCATACTAATTACAACTGTGGAAAGAAACGGAGAAGTTCAGTATCAATAGTCAGAACATGGCCAGGGACCCACTATAGAAGATATCATCAATTGTGCACACATAAGTAAAAGTTGATGCTGAAGAAATCTGAGGCAAGTCCATGAAGCCAAAGTATGATTTTGAGTATATTCCATCTAAATGTAGAGCCATGACAAGAATGAATTTGATATTTGGAACACTAATGACCAAAGACTAGAAAAGTTATAGGATGGAAATAAGGACATTAGACATGAATAAAGTCAAGGTCATTAAAGTTACAGGAAAGAAAAAACACCAAATTAGATGTCATAGAGACTCTGAAACGTGCTATTGGACAAAGAATCGAATAAAAGATTTCAATGGGCAGCTCATGGAGACAATGTATTAATTCTGACAGTGGAAAAGATCTGGAATTAGGCCATTAAAAATAAAGGACAGCTTAGCCATTTATAATGAAAGAGCTGAGGAAAATATTCAAGTTTTATAATATTTTAGGCTTCTCAGGGGAAAAATCTGAATGATGCAGGAGGCTTCAAAATATGATGGAGGGGCACAGAGTTACTCTACCAAAAAGAACTGGTAGATGGTTAACCATTCTAGTAGGTAGCACATAATTGATTAGGAACCAATGATAATAAAGAAGGACCGCTGCACTGATAAGAATTGGGAGAAATAAGGTTCAGGGAATTGATAGAATACCAAGACAATTATTTTTGGCAAATGAAAGCAATCCTAGAAGCTCTCATGCCTCTGCAAAGAAATGGGGAAGACAGCTGCCTGGCCAACTAATTGGAAGACACACATGACTTGTGTTCATTCCGAAGGAAGGTTTTCTAATAGAATGCAGAAATTATCGGACAATATCATCATCATCACATGCAAGTGAAATTTTTCTGGATTAAATTGGTTCAACTGACAGGGGACTGCTAGGCATTCAAGAGAATTCAGAAGCTGACATAAAACAAGCAATACCATGGCGCATGTACGATCAATCTTGAGAGCCAAGAATACCAGTGGATCCTTACCTGTGATTGATTTGGGGGGGGGGGGGGGGGGGAGGCAATACTGCCCTCTGGTGGTCACGGGAGCTACCTAGCCTTGCTCCTGGAGAGCTGGTACTGGATTTGACCCACCAAGCCAATGGGTTGCAGTCCCACACTCAACCACTACGCCACTGGGGCTCAACCACCTGTGATTGATTGATGATGATGATGATGCAAAAGCACTCGGCTCAGGAAGTATGACAAATTGGGAATATTGAAGCAAAGTGGACATTCAAGACACTGAGGTATACTCATTCAGAACTTGCACATTTTCACCTAGAGACAGTCATTCAAACACAAGGACAAACATTTTTGAAAACAGGTGAATGTGTGCATTGGTGTTTTGTATTTTTTGTGTGTGTATTTTCACTGTACTTATTCAATCTGCATGCTGAGCAAACAACCTGAGAAGAGGGGATATACAAAAAAGAACACAGCATCAGGCTGGGAGGAATTTCGTGATATCCAAGCAACGCCACCTTGCTTGCTGAAAGCAAAGAAGACTTTTTCAAACATTAGGGATTAGACCTCAACCCAAGAACGCAAAAATCCTTACAACTAGACCAACAGGCGACAGGATCACACGCAGAAAGATATTGACATCATCAAGCATTTTATTTAACGCAGATCTGTAATCAATGCCTATGGAAGCAGCAGCAGAGAAGGCAAAAATGTGTTATTGTACATGGCCACACTCAATGCTGTCAAGTCAATTCTACTCACTGCGATGCTATACGACAGGGGAGAGCTGCCCCAGTGGTTCCTATGGCTGTAAGGAGCAAAAAGCCCCGTCTTCCACTCAAGAAGGAAGCTGCTGGCAGTTTCAAGTTGCTGACTTTGGGTTTAAGACACCTTAAGTATGCTGCAAAAGGAATACTTTTGCCACCTAGAGGATTATTGTTTGCCTGACCCAAGTCAAGGTATTTTCTTTCTTTCTTTTTTTTTTTCCAGGCATTACTGCAAGGTATTTTCAATAGCCCCCTATGTGTGCAAAAGTTGAACAATGAATTAGAACAAAGAAAACATGATTGACCTCCAAGTGGTGAAGAATATAGATCATTTCATGGACCACCAGAAGAATAAACAGACCGGTTAGAAATAAAGCCAGAACGCTTCTCAGAAGGAGGATGATGAGAATGTGTCTTATGGACGCTGCTCATGGTATCAAGAAGAGCTTCTGGAGAAGGACATTATGTTTGGTAAGGTAGAAGGTCAGCAAAAAAAAAAAAAAAAAAAATCCTCAATTAGATGAATTGGCAAAGTGGCTACAATAATGGACTTAAACATAGCTGGAACTATGAAGATTGTCCAGGGCATTCGGCCCTGCACAAGGGTGCTATAAGCAGGAGCTGACTAGACACAGCCACTACTAACAGCAGCAAAGTAAGATCAGTAAGACTTAGCAAGGACAAATCTTCAAAGTCTTGTTTTAAGTTCTGGAAAGGATAAAGAGATTTTCAATACACTGGTAGAATCCAGTATGTTTTTATTGCACACAAAATTTGAGGCCAAAGAAAAAGAACTTCACTGGATCGCAGGGAAGGAGGAGAAGCAGAGAGAATAAATACATAAATTTTATACAAAATATCCACTAGAGGGTGTAAGGTAGAAGACAAAATAGAATGTGATATTTAATTATCACATGATTGATGTCTATTTCATAGGTAGACACCAACAAGCTGCTATTTAAAAATTTTAACATTAAAAATGTCTAGTTTAGGGCTGAGCCCCGGTGGCGTAGTGGTTGTGCGCATGACTGCGGCCCACTGGGACGGAGGTTCAATTCCAGCAGTGGGGCTGGGCCTCCTACTCCCACCACGGGAGAGCAGTGATGCCCCCCCCAAAAAAAATGTCTAGTTTAAATTAAGTTTAAAAACACAAAACAAAGTAGTACAAAGTCAGAAAATAGTTCATGATTTCTCAGTACTTAAAGAGGAACTAAAAAATTAAGTTAGTGTGATCACTGCAGGCTGAACAATCTTTATAGTGCTTACGTCATATTTCCATCAAAACCAAGATATCTATGAACACTACAGCACAGTACTCTTGATAAAACAATAATCAATCTTTTCTCTTTAATTTGAAGACTAGTATCCTAACAAAAGGACTCTTGCTGATAACACTGACAACGAAACAATAGTGAACACTTGCTTTGACATTGTACTTTTGTAGTCTCTATTTTTGTGTAAAAATGCAAAACAGATTCTTTCTGCTGCAAAGTACTTTATCTCTATAAAATAATCTAAGCAGAAATTGTTAATAATTCTTTAGCTGGGACTATAATTGCTGCCTTTTCGGATCTCCTTCATTCATAAATCAACCCAACTTCTATCCTAAAGGAAATTAGCACCTAAGAATTTAAAGGAACCTATGACTTAGGTTATACAATAAACCTTCAAAATACATTTTTAAATATTTAGGCAGCTGAACATTTAGGGAAAGCCAAATCAACCTCCAAGAAACTGAAATGTGGCTACATGATGGCACATTCTTCTGATGATCATCTCTCTTCTGCAAATGCAGTAAGAAATTGGATTTTCTCTGGATTGCACCTCTCTGAAAATTCAAACTTAAAAGCTATGTCAGATATATGCCTTTATGAGTAGTACATAAATAAAAAAACATGATACTGGTAAATAAAGGCATCATACTCACTGTTTTGCCTTGGAGGCTCTGGGAACTAACAGACTGTAAAGTTAGGCTTGCTGGCATTGACCTTCTGTCAGGCACATAGACATGCTAGGAACATAAAAGCACAATATAAATTCTGTGATATAAAGAAAATTCTTTTTTTGTGGTCAATGCTAGTGGTTAAAAAATCTTAAATTTTTATTATTAAATACCACTTAAACATTGCTATGACTGCTTGTCAAGGAAGGTAAGATTGGGTATATATATTTTTACTAACACCAGTAACTTGTAAAAGCCCATAATAAAGCGATTTTTAAAAAAACTCCAATTTCAAAAGAGTAACTCTACATACATACATACATTTGGTCTGGTTTAGAATTTCTCAAACTTTTTGGTCTCAGGACTCCTTTACTTTCTTAAATAAAATTTAAGAAAGAGAATGGTATTGCTTTACACTTTTGCAGATCTTTTAAATGCCTGCTATAACAGAAGGCGACAGATTTCATTTATTTGCTTCTACTGTCAAATACTGTTATAGGATCTTTCAGAAGTATACATGTCTGAGGAAAGTCTGATCTGTGTGTCTAAAATATGTAGTTGGGGAAGGGGAGATAACCTTAACATGTTTTAAAATAAACAATGATGTGGATACTCATCTTTTGATATACCACTAAAGTCCCAAACCATGGCTGTTTCTTAAAGATTAGCTGCAATATAGTGTCTCAAAAGCTATTAATGAACTTCTCATGTTGTTCACATTACATTCATTGGTCAGTATGGTCTTTTAGTGAGGCTTTCATCCATGCTGCATTCCAGATCAAACAAGGGTCATTTGAGAAATATCAGCTCCCTGAGGTCTCCATCTCTTTCAACTGTCATACTTGCTCATATCACCACTGATTTTAAAAGATCAATCTTTAAGCACTGGACAGAAGTCAAGCTCATAGTAGCAGATGCAAAATTTCTAAAATTTTTTTTTTTTGGGGGGGAGGGAGCATCACTGCCCTCTGGTGGTCATGGAAGCTACCCAGCCTTGCTCCTGGAGAGCTGACGCTGGATTTGAACCGCCAAGTCAGTGGGTCACAGTTCCGTACTCAACCACTACACCACTGGGACTCAGAACTTAAATTCTTAATGTTGCTAGTTCAAATGTTATTGGACATATATACTGTCAATTGTTTTCTTTTAAGTCCCAAGCTCACATTTCATTGTGGGGGAGAGATCTGTCAAGTAACCAACTCTGATTAGCCAGTTTGACTTTACCTTTTTTTATCCCTTCAGGTATGTATGCATATTTTATTTTCCAGTTTGTCTTTACTTTTGAGTAAAAACAGTGCTCAAAAACAAAAACACAAAACAAAAAACAGAGCTAGTTCAGCTTGTAACTAAAATAACCACACAAGTACATTTTCATGATAGTAATTTGACATGTGATCAAGATGCTTTATGCATTTTACATTCTGATTTCTCCCATTGAATATTCATGACAGTAATCAAGGATGAAGATTCAGTTAAATTATTTTTATTGTTTTGCAATCAAGGGCATTTTAAAAAGAAACTGCCACTTTCTTCTTTTTTTAACTTCGTGTATGGGACCTAGGTGCAATTTGGAACCTCTTCCTTGAAGTCCTAGTCTTACTCACTCCTGCTTCTGAACCATAATAATCAGTAAGAAGATAGTTTTGAACTTTAAAGTTTTCAGAAAGACTCGTGGGGCCATCAGAAACTCCATAAGCAGCTGTGATTCACATTTGGAGAACATGAAAAATGATAAGGTCGTTTGAAAGAATACACTCTGCAATGCTCGAGAAGTGTTTTTGGAAGAAACAGAGAAGATATTAGTTGGCTGAAATTGGATAGAACACAAATTCATCTCATGGTTGATGTTGAAATATTTTCAATTCTGGTAAAGAATGTGAAAAATATTCACAACAATGAAAGAATTTTATTTGGTCACTTTTAAATTTGCCTTTTTATATCATGGATTAGATCAGATTTTTCTTGAATATTATTGCTATTTCTAACAAATGTGATTAGCCTTTGTCATTACAAAGTGACAAAATACTGAGCCGTAGGGAAGGTTAAAAATTTTTTTTAAAGAATAAAAGGCTGCTTTCCCTCCAGTGAGATACACTAAGGCTTCCTTTAAAATAAACAATATTTATGGAAATATCAAGCAGATGCTTGGAGGCAATGACACAACTGAAGGCTTCAGGCTGTCACAAGGCTAAGAAAGGCTAGGAAAAATTTTAAGTGGTTTAATGCCAGAAATTCATTAGGATTTAAAAAATAAATCGGGAGGAGCAAGAAGAATCTATTTTACTTTACAATGGTTATGAACATTTTCATTCATGCTGGTGTCTGATCAAAACAACAGCATTAGTATGAGGAGATGCAGATTGACAGAAAGCACAATGCAATTTCCTGCAATTAACCCACTTAACCAGGCTTCACCCATCTTAAGGGACAAACGAAAACGTGCTCTATGTCCTCCAGTTTTGGTAAGCACTATCCTTCCAAAGAAGTCGCTATAGCATCTCTTTGGCCGGTTTGAAAATGGGGTTATCACTTTTATCCTGGCCAAAAACAGGAGGAGTTTGACACCAGGTAACAGGTAGATCAGAGGAGGCAGGGGGTAGAATTTGCAAGGATGTGCCGAACAAAATAAAAATGGATGTGTTCTCAACCTACTTGGGGGATTAATGAGATAACGCTATCAGGCAGAGAAGACTGCATAATGTATTCCCTCAAAAGAACTGCTTGGGTTCTCCTGAGAGATTGCAGTAGGCTCTGTTCATGAGATTCCGACACTGCAGACTATTTTCGATTGAATTATTCTGGTAAAATAGAACTTCTTTGTTCACCTGTACCTTATCATTGTCTCTCACAATGAAGAGAGAGCGGTGCGCACTGGAACGTGAGCAGTGAGGGCACACACAAAAGGGGCAGTCACTGTACCTTGGGGTGGTGAGCTCGCAGCCTGCGGTCTATGGTCACATCTCCTCTCTGGATCGGCGAGGACACCTCCGATCTGTAGGTGCGCTGAGGGGAGTAGGCCTGGTAAGCAGCGATGGAGCCGTGCGAAGGTGAGGTGGGGATCGAGTGCATTGTCTGCTCCGAGATATTAACCATGGTTTTCGGGCTGCTCAGAGCGCTGTGTCGAGGCAGCGTGCTCTGCTTATTGTAAAACTGGCGCTGCTGCCACTCGTAGAGCTGCCACATGGTGTCGTCTCTCATGGATCTCCGTTTCTCCTCGGGCCCCGGGCCCAGCGGCTTGTCGTGCGTGGACGGGGTGACGCTGCAGATGCTCTCGGGTCTGGTCTTGTTGTTTCTAGGGAGGGTTCTATAACCTTCGGGGTAGCGCGCCATGACCGGGGCTCTGTGGCTGGGCATGTTTCTTGGTAATGTCTGGTAAGATATCAATCTAACATGGAAAGGAAACAAAAGCAGTTGAAATGTAAAAATGAAGGCCACAGCTATTTTGCAAATTCTAAGTTAAAATAGGGTCCCTTTCTTGCGGTACATAAAATTTGTGTTAGGACATTAAAATTTTTTAAAGGATCACATTATCATACAAGTGGTTTTAATCTTTTTGTAACATGCAATTTGGTAGGCTTAATTTAATCAGTTACATAAAAGTCTATTAACATCACACAGCATAAAGTGTTGTGGCCTAAACAAGAAACAAAATTTACCATGCTTCTTTTTTAAAAAGTCAGAATGTTTAAGACCTAACAGTAGACCTGTCTTTATACTTTATGTGTTTTTAATTAAATAGACTCCCAGAACCTCATTTTCAACCACCTCACTAAAACATGTTTATTGAAGACTTCATTAGAGGTAGAATGCTAAAGGCTTTGTGGAGCATAACTAAAATCCCAAATGCACAGCCAGTAGGTCCGACGGACAGGACAGGGTAGGATTGATTGCCCAGGCGATTTTCCTGACTGACTCTGCGAGCGAAGGTTCCATCAGCCAACACCTGGTGGCTCCTGGCCCAGGGGAGTAACTCCCTCCGCCACCAGCGGCATGAACATAGGACACAGGCTCCCGCAGGTGTGTGCTGACTCTTCTGTTGTACCATTTCATTTAGAGCGCATGTCTACATGTCTACTTATAGGGCCGTGTATCAGTACATTTGTGATTAGAAAAGGTAATGTCCCTGAATCAGTCTTCTGAATCTGGGTAACAAAAATATAAGGGTAAAACACTTAACCTGAAAATATTTCAGATATAAAATCACAAATCCCAATAATTAGCAATTTCTCCAAAGACAGAAATTAATATTCTACTGATGAAATGGTTTCAAGATTTTGGCGTTTTAAAGTAATCTAAAAATAGCTTATGCATATCCAGGATTCAAAATAGAATTCTTTTAATTGGGCCTGTTTCTTAATATGGATACACAACAGCATATTCCTAAGCACAGATTATTTCAGCTCCTTAAAAGAAATAATCATTAAGGGTTCATGAAGGAGGGGGTGTAGGGAGGGAGGGGAAATATGGGGAGCTGGTACCAGGGGCCTAGGTAGAAGGAGGAAGTCTCGAGAATGATGAGGGCAACAAACATGCAAATATTGTCTTCATACAATTGATGTATGTATTGATCATGATAGAGGTTATTTGAGCCCCTCCAAAAATGATTTTTTTTAAAAAAGCGTATAGTGGCTGAGCCCCGGTAGTGTAGTGGTTGTGCGCCGGACTGCAGCCCACTGGGTTGGAGGTTCAAATCCAGCAGCAAGGCTGGGCCTCCTACTGCCACCACCAGAGGGCAGTGATGCCCCAAAAACAAACAAA
>PVJH01043091.1:0-13836 GCA_004026705.1 Nesogale talazaci | reverse complement strand
GTTGATCCTCGCACATTATGTTCTTCTCTCTGCCAGGGAGTATTCTTCTGCCAGACCCTTTCTTCACCTCCTGAAAGCTTTGGCTCAAATATTTCCTTCTCATTTTTGTTTTCCTATTCACTCCAAAACTGAGCACTCCTGCCACTAAAAAAGGGGGGCGGGGCACTTTAACACCATTTTCTAACACACCATCCACATTTTGTTTCTAATTTATGTCTTTTCATACTAAAATATCACTTCCATTAAGGTCAGGGTTATTTTTGTTGTGCTCTGGTTGTGTTTGGCCTGTCCGCTTCGTTTCATTTTCTCTCTCAAGTGCCCAAACTGACGTATTGGGTGCTCTTGTGTCAGTTCTTTTGAACCTATTACCAACAAAGTATGATGACGCTTTCTTTCTACCTCTCTTAGAGCCTGCCCCTGAAGGGGGTTGTCCACTTCACATGTTCCCAACTCCCGAAATGTCACCTCACGTCAGCCGGTTCTTTCTGACGCTGAGTGATTGCGAGGTTTTTGCTTTCTCCCTCCCTTCACACCGAAGTTCACAGAGCGTGGCTGCTCTTCAACTCATGACTTGGAAGACAGATTTTTGAAGTGTCTAATGCTTCATACCTGACATTAAGTCCTTTAGTGCTGACCCAGTTCCCATTTTCACTGAGACTGCCCAATATACTAATATTCTGCAATGTTTACAAAGTAGGGGGAACATTAAATGTGGTTAAAATAGTCCCATTTTTCCCCCAAAAGTTTCATTTGAGCATCCACCCCATGTCTGTATGAATTCTGGGACCTTGTAGGGCTTTCAGAATTATTTTCAAAACCTAAAATTGTCTTTCTTCAAACTACAAAGAGTGTATTTATGATTTTAACAACACCTGGTCAGTAGCATTCTCTGTAGCCATCATGATGGCTATCTATGATCTGTAGTTTGCTGACCCTTTAGAAAAATACCTTGCTATTAACATTCTAATATTTCATCATTACCTTAAACTAAATGTTCCATACTGCCTTTGCACCTGAGAAGAGCTCTCTTGTGTCCCAGTTTTTCTTTCTGAAACATAATCTCAATATTTATGTGACACATGAAGCTTTGGGCTTACATTTTGCTGACCTTGGCTTAATTTTGCCTGTCCTCCAGTATTATAATTGCTCAACTCTTGAGAAGGGTCTCAAATCATCTGTCTCTCTCTTCTTTCCTCCCTGCCAGATACTGTCACTTTAGATTTTGCTAGTTCAATCTTCCTGTAAGCCAGGGATCTGGAAGGCGAATTCTGAGACAAGGACCTGCCTAAGAGAGTAAACAGGCTCTGGTGGAGCACCTAAGGAGGGTCTGGCGATGAGACGTGGGCCTTGTGGCCGAACTATTTCCATCTCAGCACCTTCTGCATCGGTTTCTGGGTTCGTGACCATAATCCACAGATAGGAGATTACCAGAAATCTTTCAGTCAGGAGGTAGCATTTATCCCCACCTAGGTTTTTTTTCCCCTTTTGTCCTCTTTTCCTTTCCTCTCTCTTCCCTCTCAGCTCCCTCCTCTTTCTGTCCCCTTTTCACTGCTTCTGTGTCTCCCTCATTTTATTTCTAAAATAAATATTTATTGGGCACCTTTCATGTACTAGCTCTATTCTAATCATCAGATATATAAGATGCCGGCACTGTATCGATCTGCCCTTCAGAAAGAGGCAGAATGAAGCCAATCAGGAAAATAAATAAAGATACATAGAGTGTCAAACCAAAACCAAGTTCACTGCCATCAAGTTGATGGCGAATCACAGCAACCAAATAGGACAGGGTAGAACGGCCCTCTGCCCCTGCGACTATCGCTCTTTACGGGAGTAGAAAGCCCCATCTATCTCCCTGGAGCAGTGGATGGCTTCCTACTGCTGACCTTGAAGGTGGGAGCTCAGTGCATAACCAGGGCTCCCCCACCTCGAGTGTCAGATGGTGGTAAGCATCATGGGAAAAGGGAAGGGGGAGGGGAGAGGAAGAGAAGGGGATGTTGGAAGATGGCATTTAAGTGGCCCAGGAGGCCTCAGTGAGAAGGTTGCATTTGAATAAAAACTTGAGAGTGATAAATTTCTTTAAATTAATCCTTTGACTGGGACTCTTATAACATACCACCCATCAATTTTATAAAACATATTTGTACATATGTGGCCCTCTTCATTTCCAAAACATTTCTTACTTGAGCCGTTGGTATAAGCTCCTCTTTTTCCCTCTCCTGACCCCACCCTCCCACCTTTGCGAATCCTCAATAAATTATATATTATTACTATTATTATTATTTCTTAACTTACACTGTTCATTTTGCCTACCCAAAAAATTTAAGTAAACCAGATGGCTGTGAGGGGCTAAATGAATGCCTAGACCAAGGGCAGGAGAGACACAGAGGGAAACTGCACGGGCATTGAAGAAAGAGTTGGAAGAGAAATGTGGCTGGAAGAGACGGCAGCAGGAAACATGGCCAGAGCAGGCATTGTTCGGAGTATGTTTCCCATTGTAGATCCCTTTAAAGGCATTTTTAGTTTTTAATTTTATTTTTCTGAATGAGATAATAATCTATTGATGTTTTTGAGTTCCACTCCCTCCACCCCTGCACCCTTAACTGAAAAGAAAATAATAACAACAACAAAACACAACCAAACTCACTGACATCAAGTGAATTCTGACTCATGGACACCTTATCTGCCAGAGTAGACCCCCTTGTGTTTCTGTGACTGTAACAGAATGACTGGCAGTTTGTTGGGTTTCCTTTTTTGGGGGGGGGTGGGGGGGCCGGGCATCACTGCCTCTGGTGGTCGTGGGCGCTACCCAGCGCTGCTCCTGAGAGCCACCGCTGGATTTGAACCGCAGTCCCGCACTCAACCACTTATGCCACCAGAGCTCAGTCCTGTTGGGTTTTTTTAAAAGTCATTTTATTAGAGGCTCATACAACCTTTAACACAATCCCTCCATGCATCCATTGTACGCAAAGCACATTTGTACCTTTGATGCCATCATCATTCTCAAAACGTTGACCTTCCACTTAAGCCCCTGGTTTGGCTTCTCCTTTTCCACCTCCTCTCCGCTCCCCTCTCCCTCACAAACCCTTGATAATTTAGAAACTATTATAATATTGTCTTGTCGTACACTGTCCGATGTGTCTCTTTGCCCACTTTCCAGTGGTCCATACCCCAGGGAGGAGGTTGTACACAGATCCTTATCATTGGTTTCCCCTTTCTGCTCCACCCTCCCTCCATCCTCCCAGTGTCACCACTTTTTCCACTGGTCCTAAAGGGATCATCTGTCCTGGGTTCCCCATGTTTCCAGTTCCTATCTGTACCAATGTACATCCTTTGGTTTAACCAGATTTGTGAGGTAGAATTCAGATCAGGAAAGTAGGATGGAGGAAGCATCTTAGAACTAGAGGAGAGATACATATTTTCTCCTTGTTACACTGTGTCCATGACCCTTCTGTAAGGGAATGTCACTTCCCCTGCAGTGGCTCATAGTTTTGAACTGCTGGCCTTGAGTGCAGCGCTACATCTGTTTGGGAGTTTTGCTTTGCGTTGCTTTGTTTTACAGTGGGAAACCAGGGAACAGAGTGAGAATATGAAGGACCACTCTCCTGTTCCAATTGATGTTGATATTAATGTCATTCTTTCTAGCATATAGCACTATCACTCTCAGCTCCAACTCTGTTTCTAATCACTCTAATACTTTCTAAATATTTCTAAAATTTCTCTTTAACAGCTTACAGCTTCTCTGCCAATTGAACAAAAGGTCCCTTTGGGGGAAGGGCAAAGGGACAATTAGCCATGCAGACTTCTGCTGGCATTGTAGAAACTTCCTCAGAGTGATCTAGTATCCGTGTCGATCAGTGATCTCAGAAATGCTTAGCAAATTCTGTTTGCTTTTTCTTTTTAAGAACACCTTAAATCGAAATATGGCAACTCTTTTGATGTAGCTACAATATAGTAGAGAATTTACTGTTGCATTAGGTCTAAAAACGAGACCTCAATGCCAGTTAAATTAAGTGTAAATTAAAATTACAAAAGGTCTAGTTATTCAAAGTGTCTGGCTTTATGAAAATTGCCACATTGTTTATCTATCACAAACTGATTACCTTAACTCCCTTTTATTACTTTTTAATGACTTCAGCTACAATATGAATTAAATGAGTTTTGTGCATCTAATTATTTTATAAACCCATTGAGTTTTAACAACCCAATTTTCACTGCTGGGTTGTTTTCTTTTGTTCATTTATATAATTTGTGACAATTCTGTGCCCAGCTCTACGTATATATTTTCACATATAATATTGCAGCACTTGGTATGGATCTGTGAAGCAGATGTTTATCATGAAGGCTGGGGGAGATATAAGGTACTGGAACCTACCTTATAAACACAGGATCAATAGTCTTTTGTAGTCAGGACAGTTAAACAATAACAATTGGGCTGGCCTGCAGCCAGCAAAATGGATATACATCACAGCTTCATTTTCTTTTCTGCTCATCTCCTACTAAGTCCAACTGGCAGAAGTCAATAAGAATAAGATTGCTTATTCATGGCTTTCATATGGTCAGCCTATTGGGACACAAAGATCACTGGTGATACAAGGTGAAGAGTGAGCTTGGAGGGACTAATGGAGGACTCAGCTTGGAAGGGAGTAGCAGTAGAAATACATAGTTTATTAGCAGTGCTTAGCAAATTCCTAGTGACATAACTTCAGTGGAAGTCCAAAATAAATTGTGGTTGTTTACAATTGTTTACTTATTCAATCTACCTTAATAAATGCCATGGGAGTCCTATATACCACATTCGTTTACCCTCAACTGAATGGATAGTTTAGTTCAATTCTGAGTTCCACAATCTAAGGAAGACATTAGTAAATTAAGTGTGTCCATGGGCCAGTGACCACAGTTGTGAAGGGTCTGACTTTATAAGGAACAGGGGACTAGTGCCTCTGAAGAATAGAGATGAGAGCTGTAAAGGAAAAGGTGACAAAGGAAATACTTTCTTCAAAGCTAATAACTCCCAAACTACCTTACTGTTAAGTTACAGTCAAATAATAAGATCCCTCTAGCACTGAGGTCTTCAACCTGTGGGTCATCACCCCTTTGGGGGTCAACCAACCCTCTCACAAAGGTCACCTGATTCATAACAGTAGCAAAATTAAAGTTATGAAGTAGGAACAAAAATAATTTTATGTCTGGGGGGGTCACCACACCTAAGGAACTGTATTAAAAGGTCGCATCATTAGGAAAGTTGAGCACCACTGTTCTAGCACAATTCCTTATGTGATATCATTCTGGACTCTATATGCCTGTAACTATAGTTCTATCTTGGAGGATGTTTTCTACTAAACTAAAAGGCAAGATTCCACAAATCATCTGCAGTTTGTACTGTGGTAGTGTGTTAGTCTGGGTTGACTAGCGCAGTGGTTGGCAATGTTTTTTCCAAGAGGGTCATTTTTCTATTATTCTTCACAAAAATTTTTGCTGCTGGGTCACATCACTTGTATTTTAGATTTTGCATTATCTTAGACAGATGGGATAATCCAATTTGCCTTATAGTATTACAAATTGATTATCATCAAATTTATATTTATAACTTGAAAGAAATCATAAAATGTTAACAGAAAAGTAAACATCATGTAAATAAAATGAGCCTCTCTTTAATTAAGAATATTTAATCATTCTAATGGCTTCCTTGATGCTGCTTCATTATCCCTGTGAGGTTTGAGATATTTGGCTGATAATTCATTGCTTTTAAAAGAACACATGATTTTGAATTTTCATTAATTAAGCTGTTTTGCAATGAATTGAGAATGAATTTCATTTGGGAAAATACTTGTTCACATGAGGAGCTGGATCCAAAAGCTGATAGTAAAGCAAAAACAACTTTCTTTATCAAAGAAAACTTGGAAAGAAGTAATGTCCAACATATAGCTATCATGCCTAAGTGATTTTCATCAGTGGCTTCAAGTTGTCTTCTTGAAGCCTTGAATTTGTCTGTCATATTGCTGACTTTTTAAGTCAATTAACTCCATATTCACATTTTCAATTTCAAGGATATTGAAATATTGCAGGTCCAACACATTATTGCCCATTTTATCAGGCTTTATTATAAAACTGAACATAGGACCATGGACTTTAAAGTTTTGAAATTTGGTTTCAAATTCGATTTCAATGACATCTATGTAAGTTTTAAGCATATCTATTTCTGCACTTGCAATTTATTTTTTTATTGTTTTATTTTTAAGTCATTTTATTGAAGGCTCTTACAGCTCTTATAACATTTCACACATCAATTCTATCAAGCATATTTGTACATATGTTGCCATCATTTCCAAAACATTTTTTACCTGAGCCCTCACTTAAGCTTTTTAAAAAAATCATTTTATTGGGGGTTCATACAACTCCTATCACGATCAAAATATACATCAATTGTATGCAGACCACATTTGCACATTTGTTGCCATCATCATTCTCGAAACATCCTCCTTCTACCTAGGCTCCCGGTACCAGCTCCCCATATTTCCCCTTTGTCCCCACTCTCCCTCCCCCATGAACCCTTAACAATTTACAAATTGTCATTATTTTGTCATCATACACTGTCTGATGTGTCCCTTCACTCACTTCCCCGTTGGTCACATCCCAGAGAGGAGGTCATATGTAGGTCCCAACGATAAGTTCCCCCTTTCTACCCCACCTTCTCTCCACTCTCTTGGCATCACTGAAAGGAGCCTCTGTCTAAGTTATCCCTATTTTCAGCTCCAGTGTACATTCCCGGGTCTAGCTCGATTTGTCAGTAGAATTGGGGTCATGATAGTGGGTGGGAAGAAGCATTTGAGAACTAGAGGAAAGTTGCATATTTCATTGTTGCTACACCGGCTCATCTCCTCCCTACAACCCCTCTGTAAGGGACTGTCACTTTACCTAGTGAGGGACTTTGGCTCCCCAATCTGTACTCCTCCTCATTTATAATGATATCATTTTTAGTTTTTTGATACATAATCCCATGAACACTTTGTTGTCCCACAAGCTGGTGTGCTTCTTCCATGTGGACTTTGTTGCTTCTGAGCTAGATGGCCTTTCTCACATCTTAATGGTTTATGAGTACTTATTTTGTGAAGGTAAGTGTTCCCAGCCAGTTGCCCCTTTTATGCATACCACATCTGTCTTTTTAGGACCCTACATCAGTCTTAACTAACCTTCCTGGAAAGAGCTTCCCTCACAGCCATGCACCAACAGCTATCTGGAACCCTTTATCCCTCCTAAAAGCCAACTGGCTTGCGGAGGGCTTTTTCTTTTACTAGAGAGTAGCTGAGGAACAGAGCAAAAAACATCCTGTTTCTAGTGATGGTTCTTGTCATCTTGGCTTTTATATTGTATATTCTATCTTGATTGTTAGAATTCAACACTATGCCAACACAGAAAATGTGCTAAAACTGAAAAGAGTTTTTAAAGATTAAACAAGAGTAGATTATTCTTCCCCTCAATGTTTACCAAAACATATATCCCAGACCTCTTCCCTCCCCCCACCTCTTTGGATGAAGACAGAAGACCTGCGATTAAGTCTCCTTTTATCTCCACCACTCCCTCTGTGGGGAATCTGTTTGCCAACTCAGGTGGGGAACCATTTCATAGCATCGACCCTACCCACATCATTAAGTGCTTATGAGGAACAGGTGACCTCATGCTGGTGCCATAGGGATGAAACATTGTGCGTCCTGAAGGCAGTAACAGGTCTGAGAACCTGAAATCTAGTCTGATGTAACCCTCAGTGTAAATATTACATCCATTTGTAGAAGACCAGCTTCCATGCGGAGACTGTGCAATAGCTGTTTGGCTTGAGGGTTGTGCAGTTTTATTAGGAAAAGCAAGCACGTGTCCACCTTGTAAAAGGGGCAATAAAATAAAATTTGAAGACTTCCAGTCTACTTCTTGAAATGACAATCTTTGGGCTGTTTCTGTTAGAATGGGTCAAGTGACAGAAACTCTCACTGGGAGTGCGTGTGGAGGCAGGAGGGAGTCTCTGCCCCAATAGAACCCCAACGTCTGTAAGAAGGATTTGTCTGCTCAGGAAAAGTTTAGCTGAAAAAAAATGTTAGTATTTCCCACTATTCGGATGCCAGGATTTAATGCTTGGCTAGTCTTTGTATGTAGCGTAACCAAGTTGTCATTTCACAACCAATGTCAAACCCTGAAATCTAAAACAACAGAGTCAGAAGCCTTCACATGCATTCTGTGACGCATGAAAGACTCCCTTAAAGTTGTGTCTGATTCAGTTCTGTGTGACAATAAAAGATGTGATGTACACAGCAAACTTGATATTTTATCTTAAAAAAAATAAGAAGAAAAACAACCACTAAGTTGATTTCCTTCCTAGTGACCCTATATGACAAGCTGTAAATATTACAGAAATAAACCACCATATTCTTCTCCCATGGAGCTGGGTAGAGGGTCAAACTGGTGACTTTGGGTTAACAGGGAAACCTTTATGCCACCGATAAAAGACAGGGAGGATTCTGGTTTCTTTTTATTTTATCTCCAACATCTTCATTTTCAACCACAAAAAAATCAGCGAAAATATCTTGCATGGAACTATGACAACTAAAAGTCGTGGTGAACAACAGTGGATTGAAGGCTCCCACCTAATAGGGAAATTATTGTCTGACTATGTGAGAGGATTATTTATTTCTATTGTAAGGGTGGAAAATAGAAATGGAGATCGAAAAACTTTCCGTAAACCATGGGCATTTTAACAAAGGCATCGACTCCTTCTGTAATCCTTCCGTGAGGACTAAGGTACACCTGATTCAAGTTGTGGAATCTTCCATCACGTCCTATGCCTTTGAAAGTTAGACGTCGAATAAGGAAGACTGTGAAAGAATCTGTGTCTTGGAATTGTGATGAAGGAGAATCTAGA
The DNA here is from genome assembly GCA_004026705.1 of Nesogale talazaci. Classification (NCBI taxonomy): domain Eukaryota; kingdom Metazoa; phylum Chordata; class Mammalia; order Afrosoricida; family Tenrecidae; genus Nesogale; species Nesogale talazaci. Next base: position 4,928 of record PVJH01043091.1, on the reverse strand, counting down.
AAGTAGCGTGCACTGAAAGAACGTCACACTGATCTGTCTTGGAAGAAGCATGGCCAGAGTACTCCTTAGAGGCAAGGATGACAAGACTTCATTTTACATACTCTGGATTTATTCACAAGAGAGACTAGTCCCTGGAGAAAAATACCCCTCTCGGTAAAATGGAGGGGCAGCAAAAACGAGGAAGACCTTTGGCCAGATGGGTGAACACAGTGGCTGCAACAATGGGTTCGGGCGTAGAAACACCTGGGAGGGTGGCAGTGTTCCATTCTGTTGTGCATGAGAGTCGCCATGAATCGGAGTCAACCTGATGGCACCTAACAACAACAACAACAGCCAATCCTTTTTATTTCTTCTTGTACCTGTTACATGAAAACCATAGTATGACTCTGTCTACTTCAGAGAAGTTGCAAAATTCAAGGAATTACTTGCTCAAGCGTAGAAGGTGCTCTTCATTACGTACAATCTTGCTCATCCGGCATCATTACAATATGTGCGGTCATCATTTATCAAATCTATTGGTGATTAACCAATTTGAACACATACTTGTCATCAAGGGATTTTGAGAAAATGGAACAAAAAATTAAATACTCAATTTAAAAGCATCTCCACCCTTCCTTTCTTCATTGTCATTTTGAAGACTAAAGTATTCTTGACTCAAGCCGTGGTATTTTCAGTTGCCTTTTACGCCTGCACAATTAATAAAGATTTTAGAAGAATTGAAGCATTTGAATTAGGGTGTTAGTGAAGAATAGTGAAAGTACCATGGACTGCTAGAAGAGCAAGCAAATCTGTCTTGGAGGAAGCTCATCCCTAGGGCTCCTTAGAAGTCGATGGTGAGACTTGTCAGTGTGCTTTTGAAACATTATCAGAAGAAATAAGTCTCTGGAGAAGGGCATCATGCGTGGTACAGTAGTAGTTATTGTTGTTGTTATTGTAGTGGCTTTGGCTTGTTCCTTCTCATTCCATCCTCAAATTGGTATGTTTTCAGCTATTGGGACAGCCACTTTGTCGATCCATTTCCTTGAGGTTCGTCCTCTTTTTCATTGATCCTCAATTTTACTAAGCATGATGTCCTTTTCCAGGGATTCTCTCTCCTGACAACATGAACAAAGTATATGAGAGCAAGTCTCACTATCCTCACTTCTTAGGAACATTCTCTTTGTACTTCTTCTAAGACAGATCTGTTTAGTCCATCACACTGTTGATATATTTGGCCAACACCATAATTCAAATGCATCAATTCTTCAGTCTTGCTTATTCACTTCCAACTTTAACATCCAGATGGCATAATTGAAAATACCATTCCTTGGGTTGAGGACACTATTCCCCAAAGGGACAGCTTTGTTTTTCAACACTTAAAAAGGTCTTGTGCAGCACATTTGCCTGATGCAATATCTTTTGAGGTCTTGACTTGTGGCACTCATGTACTTATGTTACCTGCATGATTGAGATGTAGGTGGAGTCTAACCTGTTAATCTGGAGATAGCCATTGAGTAGCCAATGAGGCCTCTGTGTGGGCATGCTTTCTCCTGATATGTCTGGGAAATCTCACGATATTTTCCTTGTGAAGATGAGAAGCTATCTCCCCAGTTGTTGGGCGTTAGTTTCAGAGATGATGAATCACGGACAAGACAAGATGGCAGTGTACGAGAAGCTGGAGGAGCCGGCAGAGAGACCACACAGCTTTGCCCTGATGGAACCAGACCTCTAAAGCTGGGGCAGCCACGTGGAGACCTCTGCCAGCGATGAGTTGCTTCTGCCACCATGGGATGCTGTTGATGGACCCTGAGTCCTAGAAGCGAGGAGTCTTGGGGAGACCCCTGCCAGCGCCAGGATTCTGCGCCCACTGACCTATGACTTCATGAGTCGGAAGGAGACTTTATAGACTGAATTCTGGCATATGGGTTAATATCGGACTTATGACTTTGAACTGGACTTGGCTGGGATGTTTTCTCAAAGTCCTATTCCTCTTGTATATAAACCTTTTCCTTATATCCATATGTGTGTCTGTGAAATTTGTTCTTCTAGTCTACCTGGACCAACACAAAACTGCTGCATCTTTAAGAACATATTGGATATCCAAGAAATTTAACATCTTTGACACCTTCAATCATTCCTCTGTTTATCAGGTGTTGTCTGTTGGGCCAGTTAAAAGGATTTTTGTTTCCTTTGCCTTGAGTTGCAATACAAACTGAAGGCTGTATTCTTTGATTTCCATGAACAAATGCTTCAAGTAAAGAGTCAGCAAAAGGAATTGACGCAGTGGCTGCCACAATGGGCTCAAACATAATTGCAAGTGTGAAGTGGTCATAGCATAAGTCATGTTTTATTCTGCTGTGTGTAGAGCTAGTTGGATAGAAGCTATCCTTTTTCTTCTACTCTGCCAACAATGCAAAAGGCGTGCCTCCTCATGCATCCATATTCCCTGGTCTTCTCTATCGTCTCATTCGGACTTGTCTATTTCTTTGAAAATCTCTCTGTGCTCAGATCCCTTTCACTGGTATCTAAATACATGTAAAACCTTTTCATCTAAAAAGAGTTAATAAAAACTCCCTTCATGCTCTCATATTGTAATCCAGCTATGTAGCTGCTGCCTCTTTCCCTCCCTTGACAACAGAACATTTATAGTTTTTCTCAATTTGTTTTCTTCATAGCTTAGAGTCCCATTTCTTCTTTAGCTTTGTGCAGTCTAACTTCTGACCCTGTTTCTCAACTGAAAAAGCTCTCACCAAAGTAACCAACAACCTTTGTTGCAAAATCCAATGACTATTTTCAGATTATTTCCTTGGTTGAACCCTTAACAGTTTTTGCCAATTCTGACTTCTTCCCTTCTTGACATCATACATCTTGGTTGTCTAGGTCCTCAATGTGGATCTTCTGATCCATAGGAGATGAGATGGCTGTTACATAATGATTGAGAGTGCTGAGGTGGTGAGTTATTAAAAGGAGTTAGGAGTGTCAATCACATTTCTTGCAGTTTGCCAGCAAGATTAGGTGGGGGGGTATCACTGCCCTCTGGTGGGAGTGGGAGGCCCAGCCTTACTCCAGGAGAGCTGCTGTTGGATTTGAACCACCAAGCCAGTGGGCCGCAGTCCCGAACTCAACCACTATGCCACCGAGGCTCAGCCCGCAAGATTATTTTTGAATGAGCGCTTGCCTGCATGACTGCTACAGCCTACCCCTTGCATTATTTAAATGCACCTCTGCAAACACATTTAGGGAACAGATCTTCCAAGAACCTAATGGCCCTGTCTTCTAAAAGGAAATTTTAGAAGAGGGAGGCTTGAGGAATGAACTCCAGCTTCTACTGCTTCCGTTGGTCTTAGATCCATAATTGGTACTTATTGTCTCTCTCCTTCACTAGTTATCCTAACCCTAAAGTTATAACTCTGCTAGTCTTGCCTGTGGGTATGGTCTCACTTCTGGGGGCTCTGCACCTCCAGAAGCATAATGTTTTTTAAGTTAGGACAGAAGCCCTTAACTCTTTTTAGTCATGTGTGATCCCGAAGGATAGCACTGAATCCCACATGTAGAACTTCCTCTTTCCTTGTGTAACAGCTTTACCTCCTCTTCTTAGTCAAGGCTAACTATCCCTACTAAAATAATCACTCCTTTCATCTTTTGCCTCAATGCCACAAAGAGTTCTAAATATCCATGCAGCATTCATAGGTTGTAGATCCCTGTAGATGGGATTAGAAACAGAAAGTCCTCCAGTGGGTTATTGGGGACAATGGCATGTGAGGTCACTCCTGCTTCTACCTTTGGGTCCCCAGGCTCACATAGTTTCCTTGTGGGCTCCCAACAACAGACACGGGTTTTGAGGGCAGTGTGTAACTTGGACAATAGCAGTTCATCATGTCAGAGTATTGCCAATCTGGAACCAAGTTACACATTCAGCAGCCCACTCTACTATTCTGTAAGGCCCGCCCCTTTCTGAATTGTGTGCTACATGATACAACCAATGTATTTCATTGGTAATGGCCCTTTCCTTTATATCCGTCTCTGCGGATTGGGAATTCTGATTAAAGCTAATGGGAAAACAATGAAGTCAAAGAACTTTGCAAGGGCAGCTCAATAAGACACAGTAAAGTATTACAAAGAAGTGTGCAACATCATCAATATTATATGCAAGTACAATTATGCTGAAAGGAATTAAAAATGATTGTAGCAGTATATCAACAGGAAACTACTGGAATTAAAAAAAAACAGAAGAGGCTGTGGAATGAGGGGTACCATTGCTATGTCTGATGGATCTTGGCTGAAAGCAGGGGAAACAAGAAAGGTGTTTCCCTGTGTTTTTATTAACTATGAAAAGTCAGTCAATCGTGTGTGACATCACCAAGAAGGAGCAACATCAAGCAGCACGGGAATCCCACATTGGGCTCATGTGGAAGCTCTGTGCAGACCACGAAGCAATCACTCGAACAGAGCAAGGAAAGGCTATATGATCTCAAACCCGGAAAGGTGTGCATCAGGGTTGTCTCATTTCACCATTCTTTTTTTTTTAATTAAAAATCATTTTCTTGGGGGCTCATACATCGTTTTTCACAATACATAAATAAACATACTGTGCCCAGCACAGTCACCTTCACATGTCCGCTGCTGCTCTCATTCTCCAATTATCCGCCTTTCCCCTTGAGCCCTTGATATTGTCTTTTCCATCCTTTCCCCTCTTCCCCTGCTCTCCCCTCCCCACCAACCCTCAATACTCTATAAATTATTATTGTTCTGTCACGTCTTACACTGTCCGACCTCTCCCCCAACCCGCTTCCCTGATGCCCGTCCTTCAAATAAGGGCTTATGTGTATATCCTTGCAGTTGGTTCTGTCTCTCCACCCCACCTTCTCTCCACCAATCCAGGAGCTTCAATCTCACCACTGGCCCGAAGGGGCTCATCCGTCATGGTTTCCCCATGTCACCAGCTCCTC